>NQII01020565.1:0-13760 GCA_002778355.1 Clitarchus hookeri
AGAAGAAAATTATTTGTGACAAACACAAATAATTATGTACACTGGGCAAAGTTAAAGAGCTTATATTTTATCAGAACATATATGTATATACAATGACAGCACAATATGAAACATTCATTAAATCTTTACAATCATTCAAAGTTAATATTACAAGCANTCTTTACAATCATTCAAAGTTAATATTACGAGTATTTCTTGATTCCAAATTATTATACAATGATACATGATTAAAGAAACCTTTAACAAAAAGACGTAAGACAACATTAGAAATTTCTCACTAATATTAATATTACTTCAAAATATGATACGCAAAATTCCTGTTGAATAGAATGATTGACAACCCTTTTAATCTTTACGTATTTCCATAATACTGACTAGAACAATTAGCGTAAGTAATTAGTGAAAGGAGGGCAGCCTAATAAGCACAGTAAAGCCTCCTTTAATAAAATGAACAATAATAAGAAACCATTTAAAAATTGCGTATTAGAATAAAGCTGACATAAATTACTAACGTAATCATTAAAGAAGAGGGGGCAGTCTAAAAAAACCCAGTAGAGCCTCTAAATATAAATGTGCACACTTAAACTTTAAAAAAAATATTACATTAAAGTTGAATGGTCGCTGGAGGCAGTCAAACGACCATACCCTAAAATCGAACGATTTAAAATGTATAGAACGAAACATTTAACATTTAGTTATTCCCAACCGGAAGTCGTGAATGCAAGACAAAAAGCAATAGCAAACATTCATAGGCAGCAAGGCAGTCAAACACTGCACGTTAATAAACTGGCAACACAAAGCAAATCAAGAAATTAAGTTATATCGAAAACAAATGCCGACTGGCGACCAAAACCACAATTCAGAATAAAGACTACCTCACTGCATACCCAAGATTACACAACAACGCCACACATCATTTTAAAAACAATAATAAGTGATCCAGCTAACACTGCCAGTGGCTCATGACTCACTGTTTTAAAATACTCATGTAGACGGCTTCTCAGGCAACGGTATTAAACAGAATGTGCCACATTTCAACTAACGTCATATTAACGTCGAATTGAGACTTTAAAATCATATTTCAGCTTGTCCATTTGTCTTGCCGACAATCAGGCATAGAATAGCAACAGCAATTTTTTTTTAACCTATTCTAAAACTAAGTGTTAGGTGTGAGTTAGCAGGAATGGGAGTTTAGTGCGTCTAAGTGCTAAGCCACATACGCCTACAAGCGAAGGGAATAATGCAAGGAGACATGCATCGCGGCAGTAAGGGATTGGGCTGCCATGGCCACGTTTCGACCATGACAACCTCCCTGGGTGCACTTATAGCTAAACTACTAAACTTAGAAGATAAAGGGAAAAAACCGGCATACCCACTGTAAAAGCCCTTTCAACAGGAAATAATTAAAAATCGTTGCATGTATTAAAAGAAAATGGTACAGGAGACAGGTAGGCAGAAACCATGCTCTTGATCAGTGGGTAGAGAAACTACTAGTAGAGAGAGGGCAGGATATCTGTGTTTTTTATTTCGCGCTGTATTAACCAGAGCGGTGTTTGCATATCACTCTGGTGGGCGGAGTAGAGCAAGTGGGCCTCTCCCTCCGAATCCCCAGTAGATCCTGAAAACTTATAGGGAAATATAATACGTTTCCAGTGAGTGTGAGCAGAGCTAACACCAACTGGCTTTAACTAATTCATATTAAAACGGTTATTTACCTGGAAGGGAAAGAAGAGTTAATTTTAAACTTAATATACCTTAATATCTTATCACTTAATCTAAGACCACGAGGGCGTCTTTTTTTATATAACGAACCTGATCTTATAGTCTAAATAACACCTTAGGTGTCCCTTCAGGACTCCTCATGCTTATCAAAAACTGCATGTAAAGACATAAAAGCTTGCTGAATTGAGTAAACTAAAGATAAATATTTATCTTGAAAAGCTGCGCAGGTGCTAACATAATTGGCCTTGCAGTGTGTTTCATGCAGGGTTAAGGGGGCCTGTGCGCTAGAAGTGAATTGGGGCGNATACTAGCCCAATGATGGAGACGATCATGTTCTAAAATTCCTATTTGGAACTCTTTATAATGAAGATTATATAACCTTGCATGAATCAGTCAAAGAATTGGACAGCAGACATAAATATATTTTTCATGTTGTTGAAAAAAACTTTTGGCATATTTAAAATTAATAGACGGGCGTATCGCTAAAATATAAAGGATATCGAGATAATTGTATAGTAACTAAATGTTTGACAATTTGTTATTTTAACAGTAAGAAATGCGTAATTTCAAACTTGTTTATTAACACAAATTATGACCGGAGTCATAATTATAAAATAACTTAGTATGATTTTCGTTGGTGCAAAAAAAAAAAAGTATTTTATGAACCTCATAAATTTAAAACTATACAAAAATAATCATCGTTCCTATTTTTATTAATTATTTTTAAATAAAAAATATATGCTTTCTTAAAACAAGCATGATGTACAGTATATACATCCTTTAGGAAATGACTACAAAACTCAGTATTCCTTAATGCTTTATTGCCATATTAAACATAACGTATGGCAATAAAACAGGGCAGTACCAGATGGTGACAGACAGACATAATTAATACATAGTAAAAAGGTCCCACGATTATATTTAAAATATTATAAGTGTATTACAAATACCTACAACTGCACACTTAAAATAAATATTAATTTTACTCGTCATTATTTAGTATCCCTTTTTAGCCTACTTTCCGACGAAAAGAAAGTCTTAAGAGATCACTTTCCTGTCAGTGTGTATATGAATGTGTGTGCGTGACTATGTGTGTGTCTGTGCATTTGGTTCCAAATCCTTTAAATTTTTGAACGCGGCAACCGAATTTCACCAAATATGGTACACAAATAGAACTTACTAGAGACACGTGACTTTTCTAGTTTTTAACCATTCCGAGCCCTTGCTTCCAAAATGGCGACCATTTTATTATTAGAGAGCTATTTGATATTTCGGGTACAATTCCACCAATTTAAATCAAATTCTGTGTGCTGGCATAGCATCGTGTATGCATTAATTTTTAAGCAGAATATTGTTGTTAATCCGCTGTTTTCAAGATAATAAACACCAAACGAAGAAATAAGGATTTTACATTACATCTCGAAAACTATTAAACCAATTGTCACACAATTTGGCATGTAAGTGATACTATGATAGGCCAGGTAAACGTAATTAGTTTTGATTTATATAGTACGTATTAAAAAAATTACGGCAATAAAAATATGCAAGGTTTATTTGGTACATATAGCACATCATTTAATCAATTTCTACCAAAATTTGTATGCTGAAAATATTTATTACAAGTATCATATACGCCAGCACGTAGCCACATTTGTTAGCCATTTCGAAAGAAAGTGCCACAAAATATATAACGTTTTCGTGACATTTCAGTAAACAATTAACAGATTTCTACAAAACTACGGCAGATGATGTTAAATACTATATTTTAATAATGTCATACAGGTATTTTCAAAATGGTATCCATGTAGTCATTTCAGCTTAGAATGCTATATCGTCAAAACCATGTAATGGTGATGGCAGAAGATATTACAACAATTAACTGTATCTACACAAAGCATATTTCCCGCCATTTTGCAAGATCGTAATATACGATAAAATTAAGTTCTTTATAATATCTCGTGGAAACAACTGAACGATTCATACCAAATCTAACAAATAGTACTGCAACAGATAGAGTAAACCAATATATTTTAAGGTCAAGCACTTTTTTTGAAAATGACGGCTTTATATCTATTTTTGTTTTGTATGATTTATCCAGGAATCCATGGCATCAATTTCAATTTAATTTTGTATGCTGGCAGTAAATATTACAACTATCAAATGGGTCTACAAGGAGCATCTTTTGTCTGCCATTTTGTAAGATATACCACATAAATAAATACCGTTTTTATGTAATATATCGAAAAACAATTTACAGGTTCCTACAAAATTTGTCAAAGAAATAGTACTGCACAATGTGGTATAAAACGATATATTTTAATTAAGTCAAGCACTTATTTACAAAATTGTGGCTATATAAATAATTACCTCAGAATATTTTATTACCGAAAAAAATCCAAATTGACTTTGTATGCTGGTAGTGGGCCAAGCTATAACAACAATAAAATTTGTCAATACCGACACTCATTTCTCTTCCATTTTGTCAGGAAGCCAACAGTTAAAATTTTTTTTTTAAGTCCTATCTCGGTAAACAATTAACCCATCCTTAACAAATATGGCAGACGTGTTTAATGTGGTAGGCCATTTTAACATTTGTATTTTTTAAGTGCGACAGACACTTATTTACGGAATGGTGGCTATAAAAATATTTTAGCTTAGTGCGCTATATATACTGAAGAGCCAAAAAAACCGGTATAAGCTTTCGTATGAAAATAAAGGTGGTATGGGATCAATCAGAGCAAAGCGATGCGGTCGGCAGCTAGATCGGTTACTGCTGCTACAATGGCAGGTTATCAAGATTGAAGTGAGTTTGGACGTGGTGTTATAGTCAGCGCACAAGAGTTGAAACATAGAATTTCCGAGGTGGCGATAATATTTGGATATTCGTGTACGACCATTTCACGAGTGTACCGTCAATATTGGGAATCCCGTAAAACATTACATCTTCGACATCGTTGCGGCCGGAAAAAGATCGTGAAAGAACGGGACAAACGACGACTGACGAGAAATATTAAACGTGACAGACGTACAACCCTTTCTCTAATTGGCGCAGATTGGATTTGTGGAACGCCCTGCAGGATTCATGGTGTGAATTGCCTCCTGAATACCTTGAGACATTAGTCAAGTCCATGCCACGTCGTCATGCGGCACTTCTGCGTGATCAGGGGGCCCTACACGACATTAGGCAGGTGTACCAGTTTTTTTGACTCTTCAGTGTATATGAAACTATGTAACCGATTTTAACTTAAATTTGATTACTGGCAATGACCACGATAATAATCAAATATGGTAATACATAATTTTATGGTCAACCATTTATGAAAATCGTGAATTTAAAAAAAAAATATTTTTATGCTATATTTCGAGGACAATCAACCGATTCCCACCAAATTTTCCACGTAAGTATTGAAACAGTATAGTATATAAACTGACAGGTTTTAGGTACGGCAAGCATTTTTTTTATGGTGTTAATATCAGCAATTTAGATTAATGTGTTTTATCTGTAAAACAAATCAACAAAATTGAACCAAATTATTTTCGCTAACTATATTCATTAGAAGCATTAAATACGCATAGGTATATAGATACACTTTTTCAGGCCTTTTTGTAAAATAATACAAGGTGAAAAAATTTAACATTTTGTCACATTTCCGGAATAGTTCAACTAAAATCCATAAAATTTTACACGCCATTAGTGCTTCAGAAGGCAATGTAAAATAGAATAACTTAAGCGGAGTAAGATATTGATTTTTAAAATGGCGACCATTCAAAAAAATTTATAATAATATTTCATGTTTATTTAAGAAATCAAACAAATTTAACCAAACATGTGTACTGCTATTTATTACAATCATCTTATACAGAACTTACTTTTTAAGAAATTTTTAAGGTAGCACCAAATAAGAAAATTAAATTTTGATGCCCTATATCAGGAACCAATCAACCAATTTCCCCCAAATTATTCACACATGTAATACGACGGTAGGCTATGTAAACTTGACGCATTCTGCGTCCCTATATTTTATTCGTCAGAACACACGCTCTGGCGAAGCTCGCGGGAGTACGACCGCAATAAGGATTAAGGGTTTTGTGGACGTGCCGGCAGAGTGACACCAGGAGCCTTGCAGCTGCAAAGGCACCCTACCAAAGGTTTCTGCACGTGCAACTGTTCCTGCACGTGCAGACGACATCCGGAGACAACGGAAGGCACCAGGGCGCGGACACAGCTGCATTTTGCAGCTGCCCAAGGGACACCGAGATCCCACCACCAGCTGCGCCTGTCCCGGGCTTGTACCGCAATAAACCATGAGAGCTTTTAGCGGACGTGCGTGCAGAACGGGACAATAAACTTCCAGGCCAGAACCAAGGGACGACGCCAGGCCGGCTGCGGACCACACGAGCAGCGGCCACGTGTTTTATGACCCGGAGGGTCGACAAGCACTCCGGACACGTGCAGAGATGGGGCAAGTTGAATATGGTGATGGACGCTACAAAACCACACGAAGGGGGGAGCAACAGGGCAGTCAGTTGAGAGACGTCGAATCAGTCAGTCGGGGGACCTGAAGCGAGGCGTCCGGGTCGGAGCCGGACGAAGCCAGTGCGATGAACGAGTCAGTCAGTCAGTCAGTCGCGGATCGAGCAGTCAGTCAGTCAGTCGGAGTCAGTCGAGGATCGAGAATGCATCACGACGTCGACCTCAGTCGGAGGCCGTCAAGCGGGACGTGCGGCGGGAAGAATCCGAGAAAAGTCAGTCAGACTTCGTCAAACGAGAAGGGTGTACCGGGAGCCGAGAGAAAACGAGTTCGCCAAATGCATCAAGACGTGGACCTCAGTCGGAGGCCGTCAAGCGGGACGTGCGGCGGGAAGAATCCGAGAAAAGCCAGTCCGACTTCGTCAAACGAAGAGTGCTGAGTGGACCCGGGAGGAGGAGTTCCGAGAGCAGGCGTCGGGACGCCCCACCAAGCGCCGGAGCAGTTCCAAGCCGCCAGCCGAGGGAAGACAGCGCAGCAGTGTCAGATAAGTAGTTCTACACCAAGTGCGAAGAATCTTCCCCCCCTGCCCCCTCTCGACGCCAGTCGCGGCGTCAAACCATACGTAGCCTACATGGAAAAAGGGGAGGGGAGTTTGTCTCGTGAGTTCATGTACCAGTTAACCTGTTCAAGCAACAATAAAACTCGATTATGTGAACACACATATAAAGTGTATGTTATTAGTAAATTGGACCTAGAGACAACAGTGTCGACGTATTTGTACGCCCTATCACTGAGGGCTAGCATCAAGTGCTGGCGCCTCACGCTGCAGAGCAGAATCAATACCTATTTCCAAACTTCAGCATTTGGCAGGTATCAAACTGACATGTTTTAAGTGGCTCAGAAACTAATTTTCAAAATGATAGCTATGTTAATATTTTAGGTAAGTGAACAATATAATTCAAAACATTCGACTAATTTAATCCGAAGTTGACGCTCCGAAGTATACCTCCATAATGCAGTTGATTGCACGCTAGATTATGGTACGAGGTTTTCTGGGTACGAGTCCAAGTTAAGGCACGTGTTGTTTTTGTAAATCTCTCGGTACTGTTGCATATGTTTCTGGCTTCACTTCAAGTGATATCCCTGTCAGTGAGTCATCGGGCCTACCTACCACGTACGCGTTTAAAAAGTGCAAAATTAACTATTTGCACCCATGTAGGGGAAAGTATGCTCATTAGTCAAATCCGTAACGAAAGCTGCTATCTTTTCTTGTGAAGGAGCCTGGTTCAATATTTCGACCAACATAGTCATGACAAACAAAGCCACAACATTTTGTGTCTGTCTGCACACATTTAGGTACCGCGACACACAAGTAATGCCCTTTGTCCTCGCTCATTTCCCAATAGCAGTAGAACGAACATGCTTCTGCGCCATTACGCTCTCCTTCCCTTCTCTCAAGAATGCGTTAGCTCTCTTGATCTGAAGATAGTAAAATGAAGAGATAGCTGTAGAAACAACAAACACATATGCTTCCATACTTTCATTTATCTCTATGTATAAAATTAAGTGACCCGACTGACTGACTGACGCACTCATCAAGGCACAGCCCAAACAAATTGATATAAAATTATGAAAATTAAGCATAGGATCTCTTTTAGGTGCAAGCGCCCGCTTAAAAGAATTTTTGAAAATTGGGACACTAAGAGGGTGAAAGGGATAAATGTGTTTTCAAGGACTCCTCAATAGCTGATTTACACAAAGACATATCTTTTTTCTCTTAACTTCAAATTGTAGTCCATATGAACAACTAAATGTTTTCAGTATTTTCTGAAATTAACGCCCTAAAGGTGTGGAAAAAAGAATAAATTGTGTTTTCGAAAATTCCTTAATACCGCATTAACGCGATAAGATAGCGTTGAGCTCTTTTCTATAAAAAAAAAGTGAAAATTCATAAAAAAAAAAAATTCGATCAAAATATTTAAGGGCAGCAACTGATGAAAATGTAAGTGATTAAACCTTTGACAACATATTTAGATAAGCAAGTTTTATGTCTCGAAAGCCTCATAAAGGCCTTGATTAGCGCCTCGTGATAAGAGAGATCGACTGCGATTTGCACAGGCACATCGGAACTGGCAACTCCAACAATTGCGCAATGTATTGTTCACATATGAATCGCGCTTTCGCCTAACGCAGTGTGATGGATGTGTACGGGTGTATCGTTGCCAGGGAGAGCAGTACAGTATACAGACGCATCAGTCCAGGAACGGGAAATGTTGGGCACTGGGTCTGTCATGTATGAGGTGCTATCACTGTCGATGGCCGAACGGATCGTGTTGTGATCCGATACGGTCTTACAGCTGCCAGGTACACAGAGGAAATTATACTCTATCATGTTATGCCCGTTGCAGCGTGTATGAGGCCCTAGTTTGTGCAGCGACATCAAGACATTGCAAGAGTGCATACAGCCGTCCCTAGGACTGCCCTACAGGAACTCCATATTCAAGTCATGGAGTCCCATTGAGAACTTACTTATGCAACAAGCTAGACCAACGAGTCTTACATCGACCTACGGCCCCACAGACAATTGAAGAACTTACTGATGCTGTCGCCTTCGAATAGGATAAAAAAATAAAAAATGGCGTGTGGGGAGTGCACCTAGGGCGAGGCGACACCCTCCGAGTGACGGTCTTTCCAGCTGGGACCCGTAGGTGACCGATATCTCCGGGCATGACAGAAATGAAACCCTAGAACGGAGCGGCGCTGGAATGAAAGGGCAGGGGAAACGGGAATACCCCGAGAAAACCCGCCGGCAAGCGGCATCATCCAGCACGATTCCCACATATGAGAATCTGGGAGTGAACCCTCCGGGGATCGAACCCGGATTGCCGTGGTGGGAAGCGAGCGTCCTGGACACTACGCCACCGCTGCCCCGCACGAATGGGATAATATCCCGCAAGCGGAGGTGCCTCTACTGATCAGAAGTGTGCATCGAATGTCTGAGGCTCTCATACGGACACATGGTGGCCCCACCAGATAATGAAGGTTTTCTCTATGGGAAAATGTCACATGAATAGGACGATGATTTCACTTTGGTTTAGGACATAGTGTTAAGTNTGAAGGTTTTCTCTATGGGAAAATGTCACATGAATAGGACGATGATTTCACTTTGGTTTAGGACATAGTGTTAAGTATCCGCTTGCCTCATTTATGTATACATCGAGACATAAATAATATGTGAACTACTGTTAACTGTTAGGTAAAGTGTGAACGGGCTCCGGAAACCTAATATATCACCTTGTTCACAACTTGTGTAAAAATATATGTGTTCCAAATATGGTCCTTCTGATTGTTTTGAGCAGTGTATTTTTATGACGAATCGCATTATAACGTTGGTCTATACATTTACGTTATATTCTGTACATGTGTACAATTTTCGTATATGCTTTGCGTATTTTTAAAGTGTTTTGTGAAAATATATGTAGCGTTTTTTATGGAGTATTACAATNATTTTCGTATATGCTTTGCGTATTTTTAAAGTGTTTTGTGAAAATATATGTAGCGTTTTTTATGGAGTATTACAACTAATGCTGTTCTATTCATAATTTCAGATAGGATTGTTTTAACATTTCCTATAACGTCGTACACAAATTAAAATACAATTAAATTTTTATGAAAAAATTTTAACTGTGTACAATACGAACAAAAAAACTGTAAGTGTAAGTCTTCACGAGTTTTATTTTTTTGACTCAATGTTTTGCGTATGGCTATATTTGAAAATTTGAAAATAAAGAACACAAAATGAAAAATTTAATTGTATACACAAATTGTCCAATAATTTCTTGTGCTGAAATTGAGGAAATAATTAAAACCCAATATAGAAAACTTATGCCGATTGATCTGTCCGAATTTTTAGAATGATTTTCTAATAGAAGTATAAGGGTTTGTTAGAATTTCAGACATGAGCAGAAGAATATATTGAAATCTCAAGACATATAAAACACACTCGTTGTAAATAGGTGAAAGCATATCCAAAACATTAATATTGAGTATCGATGTATTTTCAGCGATATTTGCATCCCTAGTTGAGACGAAATTTTTCCCATGTAAAACCATCTGCCTTCATACTTCAATTATTGTCCATTGAACACAGTGGAACAACTTCGACCAGATAGAAAAAAAACGAACGCCTCCATAGATTTAAGCTTTTGAGAAAATGGAAAGCAGGTAGTTAGGTAGGTAGGTAGGTAGATGGGGTTTAACGTCTCGTCGACAGCGAGGTTATTAGAGTCGGAGCAATCTACACAGAAAAGCAGGAACGGAGAGGGAATAGGCCATGACCTGTAGCAGGGAACCATCCCAGCATTTGCCTGGAGTGAACTCGGGAAACGATGGAAAACCCGAATCAGGATGGCCGGACCGTGATTCAAACACCTGTCCTCCCGAATGCAAGTCCAAAGTTTATTTACTGCACCACCTCTCACGGATGTGCGGATAACTTGACAATAATTACCCCCTTTTTTTCAACGCACTGATACGGTAACAAACTTTAAATTTGGACATTTAAATTAAGTCATTGATTGAATACAGCACTTATACAAAAAAACATACACTTCGTAAATCACACTCACATATTTTCCACATATACATATATGTGGAAAGTACATTAATTCGACAGTACAAGGAACAAGAAGTTGCTGATATAACTAATGAGTATACTTTCCTCTACATGGGTTTAAACAAGTTTTGATTAAGTTATTAAAAGCTCATATGGTTGGTAGGTCTAGACGTCAAGTTGACAGTAGTAACGTTACAGATAAAACCAATAAAACCAGAAACATATACAATAGTAGTGAGACAATTACCAATAAACACGTGCCATAATCGGGACTCGAAACCAGAAAACCTTGTACCATGAAGTAGTTTGCCATCAACTCCATCACGGACGACGGATTATGAACACGATCTTTGGATGTAATCAGTCTAATGTATTGAATAATAGAGTTTATTAACCTAGAATATTTACTGGGCCGCTATTCTAAAAATAAGAGCCTGAGCCACTTAAAACACGTAAAATTATTATATGGCCTACCATAGCGCTATTTGTGTAAGGAATTGGGTGGATATCTATTGAATGGTCCTTGAGATATGACATAAAAAGCTTAATTTCCTTACTTGGTGCTAACTGACAAAATTACCTAAAACTGTTCCATTTACAATACTTCTTATAGATACTGTCACCATAAAAATATTTGGTTTAATTTGGTGAAATTATTAACTAGGGATGACAAACTTACCAAATATTTATATAACTGTAATTTTTTTAATCTATGTCTGATCCCAATAAAATTATACAAGTTTACATTGTCTTCTCTGTCACTAATGGAGGGCTTAATTTGGTTGGTAATTAGTTGACTTGTGCCGGAGATATGATAAAATGTTAAATTCTCCCAAACCTGGAAATTTTTTTACAGAAACGCCTACAAAATATGGTCTCTTTATGTGCAAATGATGCTTCTTAGAATGCTGTTAATGCAAAAATGTGGTTAATTTTTGCTTAATTGTTTAATAAATATAACCTAACAACCTACGTGATTAATATTAACGTCATAAAAAAGGGCCTGCTGCACCTAAAAAAGTTTGTTTACATGCTTTGCAAAATTTGTTAGAAATTGGCTAATTGGTACTCGAGATATGGCATAAAATATCTATTTTTTTTCAATTTGGCGATCTTTTTAAATGGGGGACAAAGGTTTGTGTATAACCACGTTCGATGGTTGTTTTGGACGCAGTATACAAAGCGAAGATACAATAGGTTACATAGTTTCGTAGATATAGCAAATTAGAATAAAGTTTGTATAGCCGCTATTCTATAAATAAGGCTATAGAACACTTAAAAATTAAATTTTTCATATATGGTTATCGATTAAAGTGGCGGAGAAATATGGTTCTGTATAGACAAATTGAATGGTTATAATGTATAGCTTAGTTAAGTTGGAATTTATTTCTAGTTTCTTAATATATAACTTACTGTGGTAAAATGTATATTAGGCTGCCATTTTTAAATAAGTGTCTGGCGAACTCATAACTCATCAGTTTACATGGCCTGCCGTAGTGCTAATAGTTTGCCAAATTTGGCGGGAATCTGTTCGTTTTCTCCGGAGATATCACCCAAATTTTAATTTCTCATATAACGATTTCCTACAAATTCGCGGACAAAAGGATTTTTGTGGGGATATAATTGATGATTGTAATATATATTTCAATAATTCGAAGTTATGTTGGGATTATTTGCATGTTTACGACGATAGAGCACTCTATGCTAAAGTTTATATGCAACCATCATTTTTAAAATAAGTGTCTGACCTTAGAACATAAAGTTTATAATACCCGCTGCAGTACTACTTTTATGCCTAATTTGGTAGGAACCAGTCAATTATTTTCGAAATAAGTGATATCAATGGCCCTTCTTTCCTCCGGAAAATGGGCTAAAAAATGTATAAACTAAGTTAGTTTCTCAATCTCAAAATATCTTCTCTTTGCGTTTGTACTTTTAATCGATCACTACACTACTATTCATGCAAGAGAGAAAAAATTAAGGTTACATTAAGTTTATGTAAATATTACTGCAATAGCTCACACGGTTTTAAACCATTTTGCAAGATTAGCCACATGGCTAAAAGTCGTTTTCCTAACAAAGCAATTGAATGCACGTTTAATACGGAAGAAGGATCATTATATAATAATTTAAAGAAGTATTTATACCTCATAAAAAATATTCAAAGAATTTTTTTTTAATCATAAAGGTATCGTTCCTTTCTTCAATGAAGGGAGATATTCAGGGTGCCGATGTTTTCAGAAATGTCATAGCTATAAAGATTGTCACTGCTGCACTCTGTGGTTATTTTGAGTAACTCTAATCTGCCATAAAAGCGATGATAGTACAACCTACCAGCAACGAACAAAATCTTAGAATAAGAGACATTTCGGCTAAGTGCCTTTTAGGCCAAATAACTTCTAGGCCGAGTGACTTTTAGGCTGAATGGCTATTAGGCCAAGTGACATTCAAGCCAAGTGAATTTTAGGCTAAGTGCTTTTTAGACCAGTTCTAGGCCAAATTAGTTTTAGGCAAAACATATTTTCGTAAACTGAAATTATTTCTGAAATTTTAGGCCAAATTACTTTTAGGTCAAGTGACTTTTAGGCCAAATGACGCGCTCCCAACACACTATCTCCACTTTCATCTGGCAATGATCCTGTAGTTTGAGACCCTCTTTCGCTGTGAAGATGACCAGAGTTCGTCCAGTTAACCTGAGTACTAGAAATTCATGTATTATTGAAACAATCCGATTGTTTCAACATTCTGGCCTGAAATTGGAAAAAAGAAGCAGTGCTTCAATCTACCATGCTCCTGACTGAAAAACGCTTCCATTTTCTCAACAATTCTTTGGAAGACACAGAGGGAGATACATATCCTGTAGGGTGGAGTCTATATCTGCTTGCTATGTTACGGACAAAATTATTGCTTCCATATAAATCGAGTTAAAGAACATCACCTCTTTTGGTCAA
>NQII01020566.1:0-10981 GCA_002778355.1 Clitarchus hookeri
GTGCCTGGTTTTTTAATGAATTTGTTCCTGTCACTAAAGCATTTTTGAAAAGAAAAAAAAACCTCCCCAGGAAAGCTATTTTATTATTAGACAATGCGCCATCTCACCCAGATGCACAAGAACTGTGCAATGGTGATATTAAAGCTGTATTTATACCCCCTAATGTGACGTCGCTCATTAAACCTCTAGACCAAGGAGTTTTAGAAACGATGAAGAAAATTGACCATCGAAGGCTTCTCCAGATGTTGATTGCAAAATTAGATGACGGAATGGCTGCCAAGGAAGCCTTAANATCGAAGGCTTCTCCAGATGTTGATTGCAAAATTAGATGACGGAATGGCTGCCAAGGAAGCCTTAAAGCAAGTCACAATGAAAGATGTAGCGTACCGGATTGTTTCAGCGTGGGGTGAGGTAAAACCTACCACCACTCAAAAGTCATGGAAAAATTGATTTGGCTTAGATGGACAACCCAAACAAGNTGGGGTGAGGTAAAACCTACCACCACTCAAAAGTCATGGAAAAATTGATTTGGCTTAGATGGACAACCCAAACAAGTACCAGAACAGGAGAATGTGAACGAACTAGTTCAACTGGCCAATAAGCTACCTGTTAAAAATCGAATCAACAGTGAAGACATTCGTGATTGGTGCAGTGCAGATGTCCAGATGGAGATTACCGATGAGGAAATTATCGATATGGTCAACAATCCTAAAAACAGTGAAGAAGACGACGACACGGACGAGATAACTCCAAAAATATCACATTCCGATGGTTTGAAATCGATCAACGCTGCTCTTGCTTACATAGAGCAACAAGGAGAGTGTAGGCTACGTGACATACTGACTTTTCAGCGTTGGCGTAACATCGCATCATCCAAGAGTGGACAGAGGTTAACTCAGAAAACAATCAAAAACTTTTTTAAGGAATATGTAATCTCATGTTTCCAATAACTTACAGGTCTGTAACTATGTTTATTTTACGTTTTCAATTACAATAAACCAGTTTTTACATTATTCACATGTTTTTTCATGTTTTTACCACAATAACATCTAACCTCCGTATTATCCGAGTTTTACTGTATCCGAGGTGATCTCGGTCTCAATTACCTCGGATAATCGGAAATCTGCTTTATTTTGTAAAAAAAAACATAAATCAACCATTTTTATGAAACAGTAAATCACATAAATATGAAAATTACCATTTAAACTACTTAGAATTCATGCAAAATAAAAGTTTTGTAATTTTTTAATACAAAATTCAAGTTTAAGTTTGAGCATGAAATAAATAATTTGCTAGCATATAATTAACAGCAGAAATTTAAGTACGACGTGACATTGCAAAATAAAAGCAAACTTTACCCAGAAAATGGCAAGGGTAGCAAAAAAAGCTTAAGATGGTGCAACAAATGGCACACCACTTGTATGTTACCAAAGAGTAATAGTGTCACAGTGCTTACATTCCCACCCTACTTGAAAAAAAAAAAGCAGCAGCAACTATATGTGGGGGTTTTCAAACTATTTAGAACAAATTATAATTTTGCTGTTAGTAATTGGCTAATGCAACACCCTGGCCAAACATTCTCGATATTCAATGCTGCTGGTGCTGTGAATGTAGTTCATCAAAAAGCAATGACGCCTACAAACATAACTGCAACTTTTCATACAACAGGAATTTTTTCCTTGCAACAGGGACACATTAACTGAAGCAGGCAATATGCAGTTATTTTACTGATCAACCTGATAAGCACCACTGGAACAAAAACCACAGTCAATAGTTGAAGAACAAGGGTCGTCGACCAATAGGCCTGGTGGAGAATCACATGCTATCCCAGAAGTTGAAGAAGCGTCGTCTGAATCACATCCTATTCAGGAATCCCGGGCAACATTTAATTACAGCCTTGAGGATGTCCATGGTCATCTTAAATGTTGCAAATGAAACATGAAAAGAAAACATTATAATTGCCACTAGCGCCCTAGAAATTAAGGCACTGACACAAACGAAAACAAACGTAACAAAGCCTAGAATTAGGTTTTGTTGTTATTCCACAGGAACCGTACAATTTTCCGGGATAAAAAGTATCCCATTTCCTATTCCAGGACCTGAAGTACCTACACGCCAAATTACCATCAAAATCCGTTCAGCCGTTATTGAGAGTTCGGTCACGATCCCAGCCGTTGCAGAAACACGTTCTCTTTTTATTCCACAGGAACCGTACTATTTCCCGCGATAAAAAGTATCCTATGTCCTATTCCAAGACCTAAAGTGCCTACTTACTAAATTTCATCAAAATCCGTTTAGCCGTTATGGAGCTGAGTGGTAGCAAGCATACACACACAGAGACTTTCCCATTTATAATATTAGTAGGATAACTACCATACCGTTTGACCAATTTCAACGAAGTTATATATAAAAAGCATAATATTAGCTAAATAACAGCCACTTTAATCAACGATTTTGTAAGATAGCACTACATGTAATTAATAAAGTTTTCATGTAATATTTCCGGAAACAATTGACAGATTCTTACCTAATTTGGCAAACAAGTAGTACTGTGGCAGTTCATATGTACAAATATGTTTAAAGTATGTTACACTTGCTTTCAAAATGGTGACCATCTAACTATTTGAGCATAGTTCGCTATATCTTCGAAACCATTAAATCAATTCCAACTGAACTTTGTATGCTGCGAGTGTATACAACAACAAATGTGCCTAAATATAGCCTCTTTTGTACTCCATTTTGTAATATTTTATTTCATGACGAATTAAAATTATGTGATATCTCCTAAAAAACCAACCCATTTCCACCAAATTTGGTAAACAATAACACTAGGGCAGGCCATATAAAATAATAAACTTTTAAAGGGGCAGAAACTCATAATTTCAAAATGGCGGACGCATAAACATTTTATCTCAGAATTGGTTATCTACGAAACTGCAAAACAAATGTCAACTTAAAATTGTATTCTGAGAGTTTCAGTTATATTCATCAACATAGTCTATGCAAAGCCTTATTTTATAGCAATTTTGTAAGATAGTCTGACATGAAATGATATAGTTTTTATGCCGTATCTTGGGACACAATCATCCGTTTTCTTTCATATTTGACGATGAAGTTTTGCTTTGGTAGGATATATTAATTTATATGTTTTAAGTGTGTAAGTCTCTTATTTTCTGAATTGTGCCTATACAAACATTTTAGATTAGAGTCTACAATTTTAATTTAACTTTTTATATTGTAGCTATTGCAATCATCAAATGTGCTCATACTTACACTTTTTCTTCCATTTATGAGGATCGTCACATGAACAATGGTAGTTTTATGCCTAAACTCGAGGACCAATCAACAGATTCATACCAAAATTTCACGCAAGTAATGCTATAGTTGGGTATGTAAATTAACATGTCTTATGTGCGGCAGTTATGTTTTAATGTGATTTATATTAATTTCTTATATTTACAAAACTTTTCAAAAAAATTGTACCAAATTTTGTACTCAAAATTCATTAATTAGAAGCCTCATTTGTGTATACAGAGATCATATTTTCCATATTTGTTTTTGCAAACAGTGTCAGGTGAGTAAATTGAACATTTTGCCATATTTCCGGTTGATACAACTAATTGGCACAAAATTTTGCACAACTACAGAGGGCCATGTAACTTTTAAGAACTAAACTAAAATGTATTCGCACCCATGTAGAGAAAAGTAAACTCATTAATAATCAGTAACTTCTTGTGTATAGCAAAGATTGTTATGGAAAGTTGATCAGTACTGTGGAAATATTGTATATTCTATTTGAGTTTCTAAAAAAATACCGTCGAAGAATGTTTTGCGGAATTCACATCTATCGTATGACTTCATAATATTTTCCTGTATTGTATAGATTATACCAAAGGTGTAAAACTTTCACAATAACATTTTATTTGCTACATTATCAAATATTTATGCTCTGCGCTTTTTCGAAAATACAAGTGTCCATGATAAAACTTGTGCTATTAAGAGTTGTCTTATAAAGTATTAAAAATTATTTGAAAAAATGTTTTTTTTTATTTATTGGTATTTTACAGTCTTTCCAGTTTTGTACAGCCATTTAGCACCGCTTTCAAGGAATTTAAATACTGACTATTGTTAATTTATTTGCCACTTTCATGTATGCATGAATATTTATGCATGTATGTGTATGCATACATGTTTGTGTGTATATGCTTATGTGTTTGCATGCATGCGGGTGTGTTCATGCGTGTATGTGTGCATGCGTGTATGTGCGCATGCATGTGTGTATGTGTGCATGCATGCATGTATGATGAATGAATGTGTGTGCATGCATGCATGCATGTGTGTATGCATGCGTTGTGTATGCATTCATGTGTGTATACATGCATATATACATATAGAAATTCAGTAGTTGGCCTGAAACTGTATAGTTTTAATTGCCTTGCAGTGCTCCAAAGTGTAGCTGAACTTTTCGGCAAGCCACGACAGTAACAAATTTTTTCGAATGTGGACCCATACGGGGCACAAAAAAAATATAAAAGAAAGACTACATATGCACTTGTGTATTATAATAAACTTAACTACTTGGGTGAACCCTCCAAATGAAAATCAAGATTATTTTTATTCAAGTACTGACATCATTTCAATATCTCTGCAACATTAAATTTTTCGCAAGCAAGTTTTTTTTTTTTTAGTTTTTTTTTTTTTTTTGGAATTTTGAAGAGAATACTTTAAAAAGTTATTTGTCATATAAGTGCTTCCCACCGAATAAGGAATTAGGTGCAGTCATGCAATTAACAGTAAACAATACTTAGCTGTGATTTCTGGGCGCCCGTCTGCACTNAATAAGGAATTAGGTGCAGTCATGCAATTAACAGTAAACAATACTTAGCTGTGATTTCTGGGCGCCCGTCTGCACTCAGGGTTACCCAGGCGAAAGAAGAAAAATCAATTCATGGTCTGCCACAAACAGCAATAGTTCATAGGACGTACAAGGACGCACCACACATCATGGACGGCTACAGGTTTGTTGGCTACAAGGGTTGACCACCTTAGTGGTCACAAACAATTCTTCTGACATGATGTTAGCAGATACAAAACCAGGAAAAATGTTAACAACTTCACATAATGATGGNTCACAAACAATTCTTCTGACATGATGTTAGCAGATACAAAACCAGGAAAAATGTTAACAACTTCACATAATGATGAGAGTTTAAAAAAAAAAACCAAGTAATTTGTTTAGACCTGGGTGTTTCTGAGAATGTAGCACGACCATTCAATCTCTCGAATTTTTGTACTGTGATCCCAAAAACGTATGGTAAAGGAATTCCAAATTTTACATTTAAGAAACAAAATTAATATTGTGTAACATTATTTTGCCATATTATAAAACATATAACAAATTAAAAAAAAAATACAACCAGTATAATCATAAAGAATACATGCCCTGCCATCTGGCGTGACAACTGCAAAGCAAACACAGGTTGAGTAGATACACCAAAACAGGGCTACTCCTATAAGAGCAACAAAGATTATTAATACAGGTATATTACAATTTGGTGAAATATTATTCATTTCAAAATTAATGATTTCCAATACTATTTTAATTCACATTACCTTAACATTTTAAGTTTACCATAAACATTTAAATAGACTATTCACGGTTAAGTAAACACTTTTGAAAGCCCTCTCGTTTGGAATAATAGTCAACAAAAAAATGTTATTTTAACCTTACATGCAAACTTCAAAGTGCCATGAAATAAACACACTGTGTTTATTACTTAGGTATAATTATTATCTGCATCTGAGGACAAAGTATTTTTAATGGGACAAAACTGGCTCCTGGTGCTGACGCTGGCCGGCCGCCATGTTTTGACGTCACCCAACCACCATACTGTACCAAGGTGACCTTGAAATTGACCTTGACCTCATGTCCATGACCTTGAAACCAAAAAATCACCAAAATGGGAGAAAAACTATAAATCACAACAAAAATTATAAAAATCTAATTTTTTTTTACTAACAAATTATTTTAAGATGTACATGTAGGATGTCCGGGGTTCGATGTCAAGTGGATCGACTAAGCTCACGACATGGCCGGCCCTCGCCAGTGTCCATCTCGTCAGCCATGTAAGATGTCGGTGACATTGACCTTGAACTTGACCCGGTAACCTTAAAGACAAAAAATTCTAAAAATTCCCCAAAAGTATAAAAACTTTAAAAATTATTTAAAAATCTAAAAATTTTATAACAATATACATTCAATATAATTTAATTATTATTAATTTTTTTATTAAAAAGCATACATTTCCAGAAGTCCCACCACGACCGACCCTCCTNAATATAATTTAATTATTATTAATTTTTTTATTAAAAAGCATACATTTCCAGAAGTCCCACCACGACCGACCCTCCTAAATTAATTTATTGGTTATTTAAAAATGTCAATTACTCATATTCGCTTGACCTCTTCCACGCCATGCCATATCTACTACACGTTACCATATCGATTGAAGAAAAAACCAGACAGAACATACTGATGGATGAAAAATAAAACAGTCGTCACACATTCCTAATACTTATATTTCTTATAAAACTTAATACCTTTAATACAAAATTAAAGACATCGCATAAGTTAAATATATCTATAGAACTCTCTGCACCTTCCCTTCATTGTCTGTGTTGTCGGCAATACCTCTTGCTACATCAATGGGTACCGATTCGATAGGCAATTATGATAAGACAGTTAATGCTAAAGATGTAATGAGTGCAGTAGAGTCGGTGTGTGTGGAATGTACACTTGCAAGACTTTCGCGTGAAGTCGACGAAATTAAAAATAAACTGTTGTCGGCTCTAAATATTGATGAGCATACAACTCCTGCTACAAAGAAAAGCAAATTTCATACTGAATACAAAACAGGAGGTGAAGATGACCATGAAGATAGCATAGAAGAAAAAGAACATGAAGGAAAGTAATATTTTTGAAGACGATGATGGAGATTATGAATGGAAGGTGAAGAGATTTCTATACATCATATTTTCCCTGTGCGCTGGCTTTAATTTTGTTAAAAAAAATTATGTTTTATAAGAAATAAAGGTTTTAGGAATGTGTGTGTCGAGTGTTTTATTTTTCACCCATTAGCTTGTTCTGTCCGTTTTTTTTCTTTAATCAGTATGGTAAACATTTATATTTTTCCCAAGTGTCAAACCTGGACCCTCCTGTCAGTGTGCCCTGTGTATTATCGAATGGGCTAAAGATAAAGTTGTTTATTTTTTTCAGTGTATTAAAGTTTGTATAATAAAATTAATATGTATTCGAAAATTATTTTTGCAACTTATTAAAGTTTTATGTGATAAATGAATATGCAATTGATCTCTGTTGGAATANGTATTCGAAAATTATTTTTGCAACTTATTAAAGTTTTATGTGATAAATGAATATGCAATTGATCTCTGTTGGAATAATAAATTTAACTTATCTAGCATGAAGCCACTGCGGTCGAGCGAGCTACTCACGCCTTCCCAGGACCTGGGCGACCATGTTCCTTCGACAACTAGTATTGCAGGAAGAGCAAAGTACAACTTACGGCTTCCAACTCGTGAATACTGCAAATGGTACCAACCCACACCTATACTCGCCATAGCTGCTGGCACTGAAACGACACGTCGTACAATGCGAGACCCCGCCTCCTAAAAAAATGTTTTTTATTAGCCAATGATGGCTACAGATTACATTTCTCGGACATTCCCCGCGAACTGATGTACTGGAGTATCTGAACTTACCAGTTCGCTCTAGTGGATGTTACTAAAAATAAATGGACAGTTAATATGGCATGGATGTTGACATGCGAATGCAAGTATTTGACCGTTTAAATACCATATACAAATTTTACGAGGGTCGGGGTTGGTGAAACCTCAGGAAGTGTGCGTTTTTAATAAAAATATTGAATGGTTTTTTATTTATTTTCAAAAAATATTTTAAGTATATATTNTCAGGAAGTGTGCGTTTTTAATAAAAATATTGAATGGTTTTTTATTTATTTTCAAAAAATATTTTAAGTATATATTTTTATTTTAAATATATTTTTTAATTTTTTATAGATTTTGAAATGGAAAAATTATTTTGGCTTCAAGGTCACCGAGTTTAAGGTCAAAGGTGAAGGTCACCATCATCTAACATGGCTAACCAGATGGACACTGGCGAGGGCCGGTCATGTCGGGAGCTTAGCCGATCCACCTGGCATCGAACCACGGACCTCTTACATGTACATCTTTAAATATTTGTTATTTTTAATTTTTGGATAAATTTATAAATTTTTTCCATTTTTTGGATTTTTGGTTTTGAGGTTATTCGAGGTTATGGGCATGAAATCAATTTCAAGGTCATGGGTCACAGTTACCGACATCTAACATGGCTGATGAGTTGGCCACTGGTCAACCTGGCGAGGGCTGGTCATGTCGGGAGCTTAGTCGTTCCCCTTATCATCAAACCCCAGACTTCCTACATGTACATATTTAATACTTTTTAAAACAATTTATTAATTTTTTTAATTTTTTAGATTTTTTTGAGATTTTGTAATGTTTCTGCAATTTTTAATTATTTTTAATTTTTTGGTTTCAAGGCCATTCAAGTTCACTGGCTTAGGGTCAAGGTCAAGGTCGTGGGACGTCACCGATATCTATCATGGCTGACGAGATGGACAATGGTCAACCCGATGAGAGCCAGTCATTTCGGGAGCTTAGTCGATCCACCTGTAATCGAACCCTGGACCTCCTGAATTTAAATCTTTAAATAATTTTTATTTTTAAATTATTTTTTGCAATTTTAAATTTTTTTGGATTTTTTTTTTGTTTCAATCTCAATTAACCTCGCGGGAATGAGGTCAAGGTCAAGGTCAAATTAAAGGTCACCTGGGTCCAACATGGTGGTTGGGTGACGTCACAACATGGCGGCCGGTGCAGCAGCCAGTTTTGTCCTATTTTAAAAACATTGTCCCTGGATGCATATAATCATTCTACTTACATAAAGATATTTATATAAAAAGGTGGTTAAAGGATAAAATAAAGGCTAAAAGTGTGCAATTTTAAAATACGTCACCACTATTTTTCTGTTACTCAATACTATTATACTTTTTTCAAACAGTTTTGAAACCTCATTTCAGTACCTAATTCAGTAAGAAAACTGCGAATATTATTTAGTTGTTTTATTACTTTTGGTAAATAATGAATTTGATTATTAATGATTTTATTATCTGTTTGAGCATCTTCAATTTGTTTACTAATGTCTATTTGTCCGGTTTTAAGATTAAGCTCTTCATGGTAAATATTTTATTTATTTATCATAGTATATGTGATGTTTTATTTATGTACTTCAGTTTATTCCATCATTTTTGTCTATGACTTTACCAATTACGTATTTTTCTCGTAAATTTGATTTTAAAATTTTAATTAATTCATGTCTGTACTTTGAAAGCAACGTTTTAATCCCGTGTGGCCTGCAGACTCGTGTTTCATGAGAGATATTTTCTCTACCAATCGGATAACCCTTCTGCTCGTCGCCTCCGTTTCTTTGTTGGTGGCGATGTAGTCAAGTTCGACCGCGAACTATGTAATCTTCTTGGCCGGGAAGTGTCGTAATTTTTCCCGTGGACTAGACAGTCATCATGCATCTAAGTCCCGACGGAACTTTTATATCGAATATGAAATTTTTTTAATTGCATCTTGCATATGTTTTCCCTTTACTGTGTTTACTTATGAACATTTAATTTTATAACCTTTCAAGGTATTTTGTAACTAATTTAGTAATTTAATTTGAGAGGGGTATCCCTTTCGAGCAGTAAATCCCCTTTTGAGTAATTAATTCCCTTTCAACACATTAAATTAATATGTTAATTAATCTGTTTTACTATGTCAGCTCGACAATTTTTGTGTCATGAAAGACAATTTTTATTTTTACACACTGAAAACTGTGAGAAATGTTTGTATTTTACTGTTTTA
The DNA here is from genome assembly GCA_002778355.1 of Clitarchus hookeri. Lineage (NCBI taxonomy): Eukaryota > Metazoa > Arthropoda > Insecta > Phasmatodea > Phasmatidae > Clitarchus > Clitarchus hookeri. The sequence continues at coordinate 9,994 of NQII01020566.1, forward strand.
GTCATATTGAAGCGATTTTCTTTTATTATTATTATTATTATGTATTCTAAACGATTTTTGTGTCATGTTTCATAGACTGTAAATTTATTTAAATTATAATGAACATAATGATTGTTTTTCTTGAAGACAGTTAACTAACATCTTTGTGTTTAATAAAAAAAAATTTTAAAAAACATTTAGTTATGTACAACCACAAGCCAGGTCTTATTATTTATTGACCATTAACTATCTGGTCCTGTAAGTTGTTTCATCGTACACGCAAGTCTTGTTTATATTTCATTGCTCCNTGTAAGTTGTTTCATCGTACACGCAAGTCTTGTTTATATTTCATTGCTCCTTCTCTTTCTTTTCTGCCATTTACGGTCACCAAGCATAATTATCCAATAGCGCTTCTTATTTGGCTTTGATGAGCATATTTGTTAGTGCATCGCTTCCTTTTATATTTGTTTTTGCCGGGTCCTTTAATAATTCTATTTGTTTATTATGCCACCTTGTTTACTATGGCATTTGTGACATTTTGTTAATATGTTTTGTGCCAAGGTATCGGGACATTTCTGTGTTTGTTGGAAGTCGATAGTATATTTCGTTAGTTTCTTATATTCTGGTTGTACTGGCACAGTATGCATGTTTGTGTTTATAAGCTGCTTTCTTAGTATATTCATTTTTATATTATTGTTTTATTTTTTGCTTGAGTAATTTTTCTTAACGTTGAGGTTTCTGTTACTTTTCCATTCTTATTTAAGTAGGTAATTTTCTTTTTTAGTTGATAGCCACTGTAGATGGAATATTAAACAGTGCGTGGTACNCATTCTTATTTAAGTAGGTAATTTTCTTTTTTAGTTGATAGCCACTGTAGATGGAATATTAAACAGTGCGTGGTACATACAGATCATTGTCCAACTGTTATTGCTCCCAATTTTCAACAAGGCTAAGTTATATTCCAAGAAAACATTTACTGCGCACATACTGTTAATTCAAACCAATGTAC
>NQII01020567.1:0-11984 GCA_002778355.1 Clitarchus hookeri
GCATGTTGTGACAACTTGATCTGGCCAGCTGGTAGGGTCGTTCATGTCCAGCTGGTGTGGTTAGTCTGTGCAGTTTGTTGCGGTTCGTCTTCTTTGTTGGTCTTGCTGGAAGGTTGGCCTGGTCGGCTCGTATAGTCTTTGGTATTTTCGATTAGTATTGTTGGTTGTTATGGTCATTTGGCATGATTGGTATGGTTTGTGTATTTGTGATAGACGTGATACCGGCCATGGTGACTGTTGTTAGAAAATACATTTTGAAGCATTTTCACTTAAGTTTATTTGGAAACGGTTATGCAGGTTTTCTGATAAATTAAATTTAAAATATCAGTAATCTGCCAAGCCACTTGTGCTTATGAAAGCACTTCTTACCTAATACGACTTGTAAGTGTCGAATGAGTTACTTACGATCTACGTTTGGTAGCTCTATCGCTAATATTTCGAAAATGGCGGCCAAGGCTTATAAAAGGGCTTAGATCATAATGAGTTATATCGACTGATTGGGCTTGAGCTGGTGACACATATATTTTTTTTTTCAAGGACCTAACCATAATGGTTGGCGAATGGAGGTGGACTGTGATTTCAAGTATATGGTTGAAGGGAGCCATACTGTGCTTACAATATGACTGGTCGGTACCCTTGAGTCAGGCTTGTTCATTCACATATACTTAACATAATTTATTCTTAAAATTACCAGTAGCCTGCTTATATGAGAGGCGAGAAAGTGGAAAGCAGGCGATAGAATGAATAATTGGCACATTTTGACAATGTTCAGGAATTGGACTTTAAGAGAAAAGACAAGAAATGTACTTAATACACTTAGTTTGTAAATTCCTAGAAGTATTGGCATACTTATAGTAAAAAAATCTGATATGTTGTCGATCGAGTGTAACGAGCATGATAGGTTGAGTAATTAGCATGTTGTAGTAAATTGATAACCATAGAGTTACAGAAAGGGATTCTGCAATATTCCACGTACAATTTGAGAATGAGTTAAAAAAAAAAATTGTTTAAATCGAGGGTATTACCAGTAAATTAAAAAGTGGAAATATTATTTTAGACAAATTTCTCTTTTATTAGCATCGCACGCAAAAATTCATTTCCTCATGTCAATGAAAATTTCTGTTTTAAAAAAAGAAGTGCGATTTGACTGTAAAAATTTACTTTTTTTTCTACCTTTTTCGATATATTGGCAACCGTTTAAGTGTCATGGCGTGGTTCGACTCTCCTACTAAATTGGGCCGGCCCGGTCGACGTCACTGCGCCTTGCACGTTTTCCAGTCCCGCACATGTTTACTTATCTATGTGCGCAACTTTGCTCATCCCACAGTGTGACGTCATTAATTTGCGGTTATGCCAGACTGTGCAGCGATTGCAGATCCACAAATCGTTGTAGAAGATCAAGAGCTACAATGGTTCATTTAAAAAAATTATGTCACACGTTAAGAAAGGAAATTATTGTGTAATTCCTAAGTTACAATATTTACAAGGAATAGTAGTTGATGGGGGATGATGGCAGTGACTTGTGTTTAAGCCAAAGGAAATTGCAGAAGTAGTGCCTGATAATTATCAACGATAGGCATGTCGTGGTGGTGGCACCTTAAGAAAGTTGGAAAACTAACTTGTAGTAGCACACAATTCACAGCGAAATCAGAGGGGGTAAATTGTATGTGTTTTTTGAAGGCACGGGCATACATACACAATAAAGTTTTCTAAAATATAGAATATTAGTCAGGCACGTTCTAATTTTCAATATTTCAATTATACCTATTGTTATGTTCTCTATGTGAGTGGTATGTTTTACGTATTACTAGATATGTAAAGTGTTTTATATATTACAATTTCTTAATGGAAACCAAAGGAATATGTATTTTGGACATATTTTTAAGTAGAAATTCCAGGTCTTAGAGAGGTTTTAAAGTTTTAAAAACGAATGCTTGGCGAAATATAATAAAGGAAAGAAGCATGAGAAACTGTTAAATAAATAATATTTGTGAAATTCATGAATTATTTATTGGAATGATTCTAAACATTTTAAAAAATTGTTAATAAAATTTAGAAGTTTTGAAAATTCGTGTTTATTACTCAACATAGTTTAAAATATTTTGCTTTACTCCGTTCTAACAGGCTTACAAACATTTATTAGTAAATTTTTGCGGATAATATTTGTTTTTTCATCCAAGCTATAGGTTAGATAACTGTGTAGAATTTCTGGATGTGGGCTTAAGCTTTCCAGATTTTTAGAAAAGGGTGGAATTTTGAGTTCTCTGTGTATCATATTTTTATCCCACCGTTTTCCACATACGGTTTCACCATAACGTAAAAAAAATCGTCTTTCACTTTACCATACATTTTTTTATGTCAACTTAATATATTAATTGAAAAAATACATGGAAAGGTTTAAATTGCACATATTTTACACTTAAGTACAGTGCCGAATGAAAGATAAACTTTTGAAAACTGGTGAGAATTTACATTTTTTATACAAATGTCTATATAATATATTTGATAATCTTAATCAATTGTTGAATGAAAAAAAAGTTCATTGGAGGAAAATTNATACAAATGTCTATATAATATATTTGATAATCTTAATCAATTGTTGAATGAAAAAAAAGTTCATTGGAGGAAAATTTAATATTTTTGATTAGGCATACCCTATGCCTATAAAACAAATATGCGCCGGTTCTAGTAATGAGTTGTATATCCTTGTATATTAGCGGTCGTAAGTACTCGCCTGCCTTCGGCAATGTCCTGACTCAGGAGTCGAACCGAAGATACAGCCACACAGCTTCCATTNTCGTAAGTACTCGCCTGCCTTCGGCAATGTCCTGACTCAGGAGTCGAACCGAAGATACAGCCACACAGCTTCCATCTGAAATATAAAGGTCTCGTAGACTCATACTTAAAAGTATTAATATTTTTAAAAATACTTTAACCTCTGAAAAAATTAAGTAATAAATATATATGAATGATAATAATTACCATTACAACTCTAATGTTATTAATTCTACAAAAAAAGAGTTCTTATTAAGTTAAAACTTTACATAAAACTTAAAATAATTGGAAGCATCTCTTTTATTTATGGCGTAAAATGTTCACGTTGGTTAGAATTGGTTGTCTAAACTCTTTTTTTTTTTTTTCAGATTTTTTTTGCAAATTAATTTTGTGTCAAGGTCCAGGCAATGAAAATTGCGTGAAAATAATTTAGAAATAATTTAGACATAAAGTGCGATGTTTCGTATGAAAGCATGTGGTGGTCGTAACTCGCATTTATACCCAGAAGGTACTAAACGGTGATTTTATTAAACCAAAGTAACTGTAACAACTNTGGTGGTCGTAACTCGCATTTATACCCAGAAGGTACTAAACGGTGATTTTATTAAACCAAAGTAACTGTAACAACTAACAACGAAGCAAAACACTGCCTGTTAATAAAAGTATTTGCAAATACTCGCAGTCTTCTACTGCTACGAACCTGGGTTCCTTCCAGCTAGGCAAAATAACCCTTTATTACTCATTACTCACAATAAAATCAAAGTGTTTATTTCATATTCCTTGCACGGTAACGGCAAGAGAATTCACGCTTCTTACGTGTTTAACTCGCATGTCTGTAAAGTTACTGAAAATTCAAAAACCGAGAAAGATGGCACATTTGTAAACCTTCGGACTCACATTTGGGAGGGGGGGGGAAAGGAGACCTGGGTTCAAAAACAGGTCCGGCCATCCTGCTTTTGGTTTTTCACGGTTTCCCGAAATTATTCTATACGAATACTGTAAATGTTCCTTACTACAGGCCATGGCCGATTGCTTCCCCGTTCCTGTTTCTCTCAGCAATTAGCTCAGTCTTTAATAACATCACTGTTGACGAGATATCGAACTAAGTAGAATGAAAATGTTGAGTGGGACATGGAATGGGGTTGTGCATTGTGGATTACTTGGGTCAAGTCTCCAGGCTCTCTCATTCCGGTCAGGCAAAGACCATCTTGCGATGTCACTAACGTCACAATTTTTATTTTACCCCAAAATCATTCCAGAAATAAATTATTTAACACCATAACCAATTTATTTTCCAGAAAATATTTTAAAAGTAAACGAAAGAAAGAATTTCATATGAAATATTTTTATATCTTATTCTTCGCACAAGTCCACAAATTATCAAGGAGGGTTCAAGAATACCTGAAAAAGTCCGGAAATCAGCAATGCAGAATAAAAGATCTTCGAAGAGTGTGCGCCAAGCCCTGCGTATCTGGTGGAACAGCGGCAATGCTCGTAGACATTACTAACCCCGACCGCCACAATGCATTTGAGTGATCATGATCTTGATTCTGGGTTACCTTGAACCCTAAAACTCGAGATAAATCATAACAAAATCATAAAAATTGGGGGAAAAAAATGTAATTTTTAAATATTGAATAATAAAATATTACCTTGTATAATGTTGAATTAAATTTGTAAAATTTTCCCAACAATTTAAACAGCATTAAAGAATAAACTTAAAAAAAAATTTTTTATGTAAGAATTTGAAACATTAAAAAATTAATGTATTATTTTAATTTTGGTGTAGGAGGTCCAACGTTCAATTCTTGTAAATATAACGGAGTACACTTACCCCCAGTATGGCGACAAGCAAACGGCTGACTGCCCCACTATTTTAATCGAATATTTAGTTGTTTTCCCCTCACAACTACTCCCACCCCACCACACCATCACACTATATCCAATATTGCTCGACCCTCACCACTACCCCTACACTGCACTAATATTATAATGATGACGCCACATTGCTCGCTCGTGACTGGCTGTTGGTCATGTGACATCTCTAACTCTGCAGATAAATAATGTGGCACGCCGCGGTTCTTCGTCTAATACGAAGATACACATCTCACTCTCTTTTCCATAAATTTTCCAACATTCAGTTTGGAAAGTTATTTTATGTTTGGCTCTTACATTACAGTAGTTCACTGGGTATAATCGTTCTTTATCGTAAATACAGATATAATTTCCTACCAAATTAAAAAATTTCTTAAAATTTCAAGTACCTGTTCGGATTAGCGAGCCATTGGGGTGTACCGATCATATTAAAGCGTTCTTTTATAGCGTGCCTGAGATCGATGTCCCGAATTCGTCTTCGGTATTACCATATCTGACTACAGCTGGACTGTTTCGGTCGTCGATTTTGCCATTCGTTAACCATTGGGGTGGGGACCTCGAAACTCGGGGTGTACAAGTTTAGCACAAGCTGAGTCATCTCTATACATATCTGTATGGTCTAGGCCCTTTTCTAAACGTGGTTGGTCTCCAGTATTGAACTAATGCTCATAATTGTTACGTAGACCTGGACAAAAGTCTTCACCCAGAAAAGTTTATAATCCCATAAATATTAATATGTCCTTGCCTTAATTTATCCCATATAACTTACGTATCCCCCGACATCCTAGCACAAGTACGTCCCCGTTTTGCATTCCATCACAGCCAAATTTTTTCTGGCAAGGTGTTTTTTGTCTTTGCGGAAGACAAACACCGCTGAACAATGGAGATCTTGGTAGTTATGCGTCTATTATATGCCACACGACAGATGCTGTTTGGCATGCTATTTCTCAGCAAAGTCTCGAGCTAGACGACCGGATGCTGGAAGAACACACACGCCATCGACACCTCATGCTCGAGAGCACGCCCACGACCGACGATGCTGCGCCAGCTGTTCTGGCTCCAACTGACTCCACACTCACCGACAAGTTCCATATCGAGCCACATGTTTCCCGTTGGCCAAGCATTTCGAGAAATTTCTCGGGGATCCGGGGATCATTCAACTATTGTACGAACTCGCCCTCTCGAATCACTTCAAGAAACAAATCGCTTCTATCCATCTGGTTGATGAAACATCACTGCTACTGCTGCAGTAAGGAGCCTCGAACCACTATAATGGAATCATCTTATCAGTCCAGCTTTTCTATGAACAAACCAAGTGAGTGGTTGCCAAAAACACTCTATATAGACAAGTAATTGGTTCACTTATGTACACAGCAGCTTTGTCCAGACCTGCTATTACTGCTGTTTACCGACTTTAATACTCTCACATGAGCGAGCCAACTCAGCGAGACTGGAATTATATGACAAGAAGTTACTGATATTACTAATGAGCCTTCTTTCCTCAACATGGATCAAATTCATTTTTAAATAATTTCTTATGAGCTGAGTTGGTAGGAAGGACTTGGCTCGTATTTGAAAGCAATAATTTATAAATGAAACCAGAAACTAATGCAACAGTAGTGAGACAATTACAAATACACACATGCCTTACCCAGGACTTCAACCCAGAAAAGCTCGTACTATAAGCTAGCGTGCAATCCACAGTATTACGGAGGTTGGATTCAGAGCATCAAGTTCGGATTTAATCAGTCTAATGTTTCGAATAATAGGGGTTGCTAAACTAAAATATTTACAGGGCTTTTATTTTGAAAATATAATACTAAACTGCATTTATATGGCCTACCGTAGCGCTACTTGTGTGAAGAATTTGACAGAAATAGGTTGTTTGGTCCCAGAGATATGACCAAAACAACTTAATAATATTATTTGACGCTATAGTACAAAACTGACAGAAAAGAGGCTCTATATACGATGCTTCTAATGTATACAGTCTACGTATAAATTTTAATGAATTTGGTTGACTTGTTTAATATATGTGTCAATCTTACTTGAAAGTTTTATGAAGCTGCCATTTTATACATCGTTGTCTGGCCTATTTAAATCATGAAAGTTTACATGGCCTTCTGCAGACTTTATGGTGTGCACAATTTGGCACAAATTAATTTCAAATGTTCCAGTGTAACATTTGGTGGGAAAAGGTTGATTGGCCCTCAATACATGGCATAATAGCTTCACAATTTTCGTGAGACGAACTTTATAAATGGAGGACAAAAAAGTAATGTAGTAGCAATTTCAATTATTATATACTGCCAATGTGCAAAGTTAAGTTAAAACAGATTACATACTTTAGTAGATATCGCCCACAAAACCACAATTTTTTATAGTGACCATTCTTAAAATAAGAGTGTCTTACTAAAAAAATTACGTATTTTATTAAGACCTATTACAGTATAACATCTTCCCCAAATTTTGTAAGGATGGGTTGGTTGTTTCCCGAGATACAAGATAAAATCATAATATTTGTTGGTAGGGCTATCTTACAAAATTGCAGAGAAATGAGGCTCTGCAGCGACAAATTTGTTGTTTGTAATAGGTACTGCCAGTATACAAACTTAATTTAAAATTTGTTTCATTAATAAAATATACTGAGATAAAACATTTATATAGCCACCATTTTGACAATAAGTGCCTTACCTACATAAAATATACCAGTTTGCACTACCTGTTGCAGTACTATTTGTTTGCCAAATTTGGAAATAATCTGTCAATTGTTTTCCGAGATATGACAAAAAAACTTTATTTACTCGCATGACGCTATCTTACAAAATGACTGACAAAAGTTGCTCTATGTACATTAAGTTGATTATTATAATATATACTGCCAGCGTACAAAGTGTTGTTGAAATCGATTGCACGGTTTCGACGATAAAGCATTCTAAGCAAAAAATGGCTATATCACCACCATTTTGAAAATAAATGTCTGGTATGCTTAAAACTTACAACTTGACATAATCTGCCTTAGTACTACTTGTTTACCATATTTGATACGAATTGGTAAATTATTTCCCGAGATATGACAAAATATTTATTTGATTCGCATAGCGCAATTATACAAAATGGCTGACAAGTGATGCTCTATGTAGATACAGTTTTATAGTTGTAATGTTTCCTGAAAGTCTACAAAATTATGTTGTAATTAATTTCATAGTTTCGATGGTATATCATTCTAAGCTAAAATGGCTATATGGCAGTCATTTTAAAAATGATTGTCTGACATGCTTAAAATATATTGCTTAACATTGTCTGTATCAGTACTACTTGTTTACCAAATTGCGTAGGAATCGGTTAATTATTTACAGAGTTATGACATAATAATTTTATTTATTCGTAAGCGCTATCTTCCATAATGGTTGAATAAAGTGGTTATTTATTGGTATATATAATGCTTGTAATAGTTACTTACAGTATACAAAATTTGGTCGAAATAGGTTAAATGGTATGACATACCAAATAAATTTAAATAGTTTGTATGACCATCATTTTAAAAATAAGTAACTAATACAGTTTAATCGCTTATGTTTACATGGCCTACTATAATGCTACTTACATTCTAAATCGGGTTTGGAATTGGTTGAATAGTTTTCGAGATATAAACTAAAATATTTTTTTTATTGGTACTATCTTACATTATGGCTTACTAATACCAATATAAATCTCGGAATTTTGTACTCACACAATGCTCTGCTAGCCTACGAAATTTTGTTTAAATCAGTTGAATGGTTCCCGAGATATAACACATCACCCAAAAAAATTTAATGGCCGCCATTTTGAAAGTAAATGCCTGGCGTGGTCAAAAACTTTAACAGCCAGGTGTACTTACTAAATATTTTATGTGTACAAAGTTTGGTGAAACTTTGTTCACGCGTTAAAAAATTGAAATGACGGAGTCACACGCATAGACCAAAACAGAGCCACACAGTCACACAGACAGGAAACAGGAAAGTGATTTCTTTAGCTTTCCCCTCCTTCGAGATGTGCTACCTATCTGAGATACTTCGTGCAAAATTACGTCTGTTAGTGGACATTTAACAGAATTTAATTGACTTTGTATATGTAAGTTAGGCTGGTGAAAGGAAAGACAGAAAGTTAAGAGAGTGTTTATACAGTTTTTCTAGGAAAATGTATCGCTGCAGCACATGCCAGCCAGGAACTTCTATTCCTCCGTCAGCTCCTGTGATATACGGGATTGCCAATAACGACTGCTGCAGCACTTTAAGTTTGATGGAATCAGATACGTCCAGTTCCAGCACAAAGCATATTGACATCAAACACCACTTGTAGAGATACATACACGAACAAAGCATCGTAGCCATTAACTACATATTGCTGTGTTGCGTGGGTTAATGATACACACTTATTAATCAAGGAAAAATATCGCCATGAATGGGTACAAAAAGAGCACCAGTAGCATATACTTTTAGCGCATTTACTAACTTACTAAAATGTGTGTATGCAATTTCATTTAATATTTCATACTTTTAAGGTTAGTTCTTTGGCTATTATGCACAACAATAATAACATCACGCATGAAGATTAAACAAAATTTCCATCAAAACTTAAATATAAAATTATTATGCCATGAAAATATAATTGTTACTCAATACCCGTAACTGCATGAAGCACTAATCATTAATATGAAGAATTATATAAATAAAGATAGATGTAGAAATTTTTATTTGTAAACTTGACGGGTGTTTGCATTAGTCATAACTTACGTGGAATTAAAATTTTTGGACTTAATCCTATGTAACACGGATTGCACACTGTTACGAACTAGCTTTTCAGCCAATTCGTAACAATGGCTAAATACCCGGCGCCTCCACCATTGTTACGAACTTGCTTTTCAGCCAATTCGCACTTGAAAGATTATGAGAGAATGCTGGGGGCGTAACTCAAATAATGACTCGTTAATTCGGTAGTGCAAAACAGTATCTGATGAATTTATTACAATTTACGGTTATACAATTATTATTTATATTAGCATTGACCGGGGGAGCTTTACATTGAATTTAATATTATGTTTATTGTTACTTCACTCACGCCATTTTAAATAACCCTAACCGGAACGTCATCACCTTGTTAATGTTGCCGGAGGCTGAATCTAGGAGACGGTTAGCGACGGCCGGACACCCATCTTCCTGGTCTGCTCCGCTGGTCGGGTCGCCAAAGGACTAATGATGAATGACGACAACAAGACGGTTAACGACGGCCTATATCAAGCGCGTGGTTCTGCGGCCGCGCTCAGTGACCGGTGGAGGGGATTTCTGCAACTGTCGACGACCAAATGGTGGCGTTGCACTCCCGCTCGTTTATGTTTGAAGGTGTGATCAGGCAAGCCGTTCAGCTAAGGCCTGACCACACCGTAACAGTACGTAGGGAAGAAGGCATGTGGTGGTAATAAATAAACACTGTGGAATTTATCAACAAGCTCGACCATAGGTATTCAGACTTGGCCCGTCATGCTGCACAGGAGCCGATAATAAGGGAAAACTGGAATAAGACAGGGATTGAACCGAAAGGAAAATACATTTTAGGCCCTCTGTGACATAAAAATGTTTGCCCCAGGACAAATATAACATTCATTGAAACTTGGACTTCGTTATTATTAAAACCTTATACAATAAAAACCAAGTAAGCAAAAATAACAGAACGCATACAACAGACTGGGTCGTAGAGAAATATAGGTCAGTAACAGAGATGGCATTGTGTTAACATTTAAAAAGTTATTTTTACTATCTTAGTATTAGCACTTGAATTATTAATATAATTTTAGATTGTTTCGGATTGTTTATTATATGTTTTAGATTATTTATGCTGTCATTAAAATCCACTCATATTTTGCAGACGTAATGATTTCCACATAAATTAATGTTTCCATCAAAAGCATTTGGCCATGTTTGATTACAGTCGGATCATTTAGGCATTGCACCAAATTTTCGAATATATTCGGTCATGTTAGGCCTCATGTGATCATTTTCCGTTATTGTTGAAAGACAGTAAAGTTGAATATTTGATCACTGGTGTGGAATTTAGCCTCAGTGCACGTGCAAAGAGCGACAATGATAACATTTTCTTGTTTTTACAGAAGAGTTATTTAAATATATAATCAAATAAACGTACTGAAAAGAGTGCAGAGTAATACACCTACGCAAGTTATATTGAAAAACTGGTTTTCCGTATTTTTGTTTGCGCCGTAGACATTTACTAATAATATTTTCGAATTCACCTTACGTTTATTTATCGCGTGTTTTGTATGCAATATGTACTTGCTACCAAGATGCTTTCTATACTAATTATTGTGGGTAATTCGATAAATATCATAAAGAAGATGCTTCGAAAGATGTGTTCAGATAGGCATTTGTTTAATATTACATACTGAAATTATGTAAGTTTACGTTAGCACGGTTGTTGAAAAGTTGTTTGTTCTCCTTGCATCTTGCGTGGCAAATATCCACAGGTGTTCCCAATGCTCGTTCGCTCACTCTCTTTGGTTCGTGTGGCTTTCAGTAACGTACTAGAAGCGCGAGAGTCGTTGAAGTAGCCATTAATCCCGGCGCTTGTTCTTGTAGGTTATGTTGGAGCTGCGTCTTGAAGATTTGCGGAACCCATGTTCGTGTGGCCGTTCTCGGTAAAGCTCATATTCACATGAGGGTTGTTTTCATAGTCTATGCTCTCCAAACTGATATGCATGCAAGTTATCTTTCCGAGGCACGAAAATACGAATTTCCTTAAATGAGCACCAAATATGGGAAAATATTTTATGTGGCTGCTTTTTTAAATTAATTTTATACGCCACGAGCTTTACAATTTTATTATTACTTTTTAATATGTTGGTTTGATATTGCTTAAGGATTCTGTTTACCTGGCACTTGACCTGAGATGGAGTGTGTTTGAAATACTTTTTTTTTTTACGAAACTATTAAACCTGTCCTTACAAAGTTTATACACGAAAATACATTATACCCACACGAGGACGGAATGGTAATTTAAAGCTACCACGTATGCTGTAAATAGTATTTTTGAGACCTCCGATATAGTTCAAAATGGCCTTTTCAAACTGCCGTATCATAAAGCATGCTAGCCGGACACGGGCCAAACTACGACAGTAGCGTGTATTGAAATTCGCTACAGACAGGTACACGCAGCACTACGAGAACACTGCACGCCAGTTCTCTGAATTGGCGAACCATCACGTAAGTGTAGCGAATTGCAAGAACCAACCAACTACGCAGAGCGATGTTGCCTCACCACGCTCCACATCACCTGATGTCCCG
>NQII01020570.1:0-10863 GCA_002778355.1 Clitarchus hookeri
GTTACAATGCAAAGTTACACGGTCATTTGTAGATATATGAAAGAGCGATTTAATTAAGAGATTCATTAATGTCCTATAGAATGGGCAAACATGTTTGTGAAAACTTGATGTTCCCAACAAGAATACCACCTTTGATACTGCTGATGATGTTATTTCGATGGTTTTTACTTATAGAGTAGATAAGGAATATGTTTTTTGAAAACGGTTTTTATTATTATTATATNTTGAAAATGGTTTTTATTATTATTATACATTATCCTTAGATTTAATTCAATAAAGAATTAATTACTTTGTGCATTATTTTAGAGGCAAACGAAATAATGGCAGTGGTTAAAAAATAGTAGCTTTTATGAGTAAATTAAGTTTCAGGATATCAATCATAATATTTAAATAGTTCTTTAATAAATACCATTTGAAATATTTAAAAATGATTAAGAGGTGATTAATTGACAAATAAATTTAAAATTTGTTTTATAAATACATACCTATTGTTTAGCTGGTACCATTTGTGTAGAAATGTGCGAGTTTGAATAGACTTCTACTATTCGATGATTTATTTATATTACCGTATTGATAATAAGTATAATGCGCACCTGTAAACAAATATATATTCTTATTATGGCATTTTTAACTGTTCACATTTAATAGTTGTCTTTAATTTTAAATAGCAAAATATTTTGTAAGAACAAATTGCTAGAAACTTTTGGCGCGTTCCTAATTTTGTGTAACTGAATACATTAAGGTAAAGTAAAATCTTTGGAAATGTAATTTTTTTTGTTGGCGTGAATTCTTCTGATAACCGCAGATTAAATTGTATTCGTAGTTATCAAGACTTAAATGTGTGATGTTCGTTAATTACAGAATGCAAAATACTAGTGGACCATTTTTTTTTGTTATAAAAATATCGTAAGACCACAGCCTTTGTCCAACTAAAAAAGATACTTTACCTCAACTACCTTTCCACAAAAGATTGCGGGTAATCTTATAACGGACTGCCTGCTGTTTAAATATACAGTGGATGGATCACTGCTACTGTAACTGTTGGCGCCTCAACAATAGGATGGCACATTGGAGGTTCTTCCTGTACCTGCAGGACAAACACTTGTGTAACCCCAGCAGCACAACGCACAATGCTCAGCAAGATCAGTTCTTTACTTACACAACTGCTGCTGCATTTACAATTGTGAGAGTTTAATAAATGTACATGCGTATAAGCCTATCATTTACAAGTCAAAAATCAAATTAATTTGCGCATATGAAATGCTTCAAATATAAACTTCTTATAAATATTCCAATCAATTGTTAAAAAGATATTGTTGCTAATGCAGCCAAGGTCAAATATTTCACGATAAAGAAATTATTGTGTTTCCTACTTATGCATTAAAAAAATATGTTGTACTACTTTATTTCTATCTGCAATTATAAATGCATGAAAAAATATTATTAACTATTGGTTCAAATATTAATAATATATTTGAAAATTGGATTGTTATGGTGTATTCCAGTTGTATGAAGACATGTGACGTAATAAGTCAACTTCATATTTAATTTTTCTGCTCTATATACTCTGCGATGTACGAGCAATAATTTTGTACAAAATTTCACAGAAAACTAGCGACCAGCAAATATTTTTGTTATGAAATTTAACAAACTACATTGAATTGTAATGTACGTACTACTAAGCTACAGTTATCCACAGCGTTGTTTTTTAAGTCTACTTTCCGAATAAAAGTTAGGTCTACACGATCACCTAATTGTCTGTATGAAAGTTATGTCTCACCAACCCCCTATTAATTTTTAAACCCGACAACCAAATTTAACCAAACTTAGTTCACAAATTATTGTATTTAAGATTATTAGACTTTTACAGTTTTCAATCACGGTGTGTATTTATCTTTTAAATGGCGGCAATTTCTAAATGTAGACCACTATTTTGTATCTTGCGAAACAATGATTCGATTTGAACCTAATTTGCGCCATTGATAGTTCATTACATAAACGCAACTTTTAGAAAACGATAATGTTATTAATGCGCTATTTTGGAAGATAGCTCAATTAAATATAATTGAATGTTTTCCATTATAATTCCGGAACCNTGGAAGATAGCTCAATTAAATATAATTGAATGTTCTCCATTATAATTCCGGAACCATTGAACAATTTTACCCAAATTTCGTACGTTGGTAGTAGGTGATGTAAGCATCCAAATTAATAAACCTGTAATCTATTGTTTCGCCATTTTGTAATTTCGTGCAAATTAAAAAATATTTAGCTTATACGCTATATATTTCGGGAACAATTATACAGATTTAAAACAATTTTAGTCCATTGGCATTGCATTATGTGAACATTGAATTTAGAAAGCGATAGTAGCATTAATCCCCATTTTGTATTAGAACGCAAATTAAAAAAAATAAATTTTTCCATTATATCTCGGGAAAACATTTAGGTGTTTTAAAAAAAAACCTACGTTGACAGTTCTTATATTTTTCTTCGGGAACCAATTATCCGATTTTAACCAAATTGTGTACATTGGATGTTGTAAGCATTGGATAGTGGTAACGGCCATTTTTTAANTTTCTTCGGGAACCAATTATCCGATTTTAACCAAATTGTGTACATTGGATGTTGTAAGCATTGGATAGTGGTAACGGGCATTTTTTAAGTAAGTGCAACATGAAAAAAAACTTTTATGTTATATCTCGGTTACTACACAATCAATTCCTGTCTAATTGGGCATATAAGTAAAATACTATTGTAAGTCATCTTCTATTAAGCAATATTAATATTTTTAAGGACTTATTGTAAAATTGTGGTTATACATTTATTTTAGATTTACTTTAAATATCACCCAGAGTGTTTTTCCAATTTATATTAAACCTGCTACACTGCAATTATTTTTCACAAGCATCAAATGTGTCAAAACATAGTTTTTTGTATGCCATTTTTTAAGATAGCGTCACATAGAAATTATTTTCAATGTATTATCAAGGAAAACCATAAACTAATTCCTACAAATTATGGCACTTATTAATACTGTGGTAGTTAATGAATACTAACCTGATTTTCTAGGTCTATTTATGGCATATAAGCTATATATACGAAACCAAGAAACACATTTAATCTTAATTTTGTATGCTTGAAATATTTATTACAAAAATACATTTTGTATACACAGAGCCTGTTTTGTCCGCCATTTTGTAGGATAGTGCCACATGAATATGTAAAGTTTTGTCTTATCTCGGGAAACAACAAACAATTCACTCCTAATTTGGCTAACCAGCAATACTGCGACTTTGGTTGGCATGTAAATTAATAATGTATGTTTTTAAAGAGAGAGCCAAGCGCTTATTTTCAAAATAGTGTCCATATGAACATTTTAGCATAGCATGCTATAACTACGAAACAAAGTTACAAATTTAAACATAACTTTATATGCTTACAGCATATATGTAATCATACAACGACCGAATACATAAACTCATTTGTTCGACATTTTGGAAGAAAGCACCTCATGAAAAATTAAGTTTTCGTGATTTATCTCAGGAAACTGTTAACTGCTACCACCAAACTCAGACGACAAGGTATGCTTTTGTAGTCCATCAAAATATGTTTCACTTAAGGAGGTGATCACATATTTTCAATATCACAGCAATGTAAATATTTAAGTGAGTATACTACATATCCCAAACTATTTCAAACGTAACATTATCTATTAAAAACAAAAATGTACCAATAATCCTAATTGTTCGCTAGATACCACCACATTAGAAAATGAAGCTTTTTGTCATGTGTTGGAGACCAATCAGCCGGTTCCCACCAAACTTTTCACACCCAGTAGCGCTGCGCAAGGCCTTTTTTAAAGTGTGCCTGGAATTATTTACAGTAAGGCTGCAATATAAAAATTTAGATTATAGTATCACATTTGTTCAATAATTTGACATGTTTTGGTATCTATTAGAATCATGAGATATGCCTGAACAGAACGTGATATAGGATGTTTTCTGCAATAGCCCGAACGATAAACTAAAGCCTATATGTCATATCTCGGGAACCGGCCAAGTTATTTCCCACCACATTCTGCACACAAGTAGAGTTATGGTAGGCCATAAGAAATACATAATTTAAGTATCTCATACACTTATTTGCAAAATTATGTTAGCCGTATATATTTGAAGTTGTTAATCGTACTCTACCAAAACTTTAGTCTGATTAATACCAAAGATGATGTTCCGAATCCTACCTGCAATATGTAGTTGGTTGCATGTCAGCTTACTGTACGACGTGTTCGGTTTTTGAGACCCAGGTAAGACACGTGTGTATTTGTAATTGTCATACTAGTATTGCGTTTGATTCTGGTTGCATCTCTAACGATATCGCTATCAACCACACGTCAATACACACCTACCACCTTTCCTATTAATAACCACATCAAAATAATTTGCATATATGGAAAGAAAAGTAGGTTCATCACTTACATTGATAACATCTTGTTTGATTATTGAAATCTCTAAATCAATGCATTTCATATAAACAAATTATAATTTCATATATATATGCAATAAAATATGTCCGATGGAGATAATAATTGTATCTTAAATCACATTTTTAATTTTAATGTATTACGACGACGAAATGAGTTTTGGATATAAAAATAAAGAAAACAAAAAATAGTATTTATATTTAAGTTGTGATAAAACCTTGTCTGTGTATTACGCTTGTATTTATAGCGATAGAGACTTCTTCACATAAAGTTTCCCGCAAAAACACAATAACAACAATATTAGCTAACGACATAAACTGTAGTAACACATGCTAGAGGGAGTACAAGTAACTTACTAAGGGAGGCGCCACGCAGGGACAAACACGCCTGAAGACCCTCCTCGCCGCCTTCTTTATGTTTCTCCATACTGGCATCCTGCACATACACATATACCATTATTGCACTGAGGGGTTGGCACATATATGGCTAAAATAGCACAATCAGAACTCATAATAAATACAGGTTACATTTAAAAAAGGATAAACCTTTACGGGAAATGTGATTCCTCTGGCTACACACTTTACTTATTACCTTAATTTGTCCAATACTAATGATTTATGAATTATTACATACATTTTTGTCAATTTTTTGTCAAATTATTACAATATTTATAAGGATATATTTGTTGTAGTTAATTATTTATCTTATTTTGCAAATCTCTATCATAAAATTTTTGGAAATTCAAACAATATTAATTATAGTAACCTTTATTTGTTTCATACATACTTCATATATACATTTAAAGTAAAGTATATTTTAATGGAAGTTTACAAAAATGAGAAAGGTTATAATGTTACCTAGGTGAACAAGAATTTATTTATTTCTCATTTATGTATTAATTTTACATTATTTTCAGTTAAATAAGTTAATTTTATAGTAGGTAAAATAAAGACGCCGTTTCTTTTAAAAATAACCTGCTTCGCTGTAAACAAATCTGATGGATATCAAGTGATTGCTTTGTACATTGAGGAACCTTACAAATTCAGTGTAAAGATAAATAATATTACACACAAGTTATTCAAACTCGCGTATGGTTTAATAAGTAAATTTTGTAAAATTATTGCGAAGGAATGAGAATTTTTCACATGTGTAATCCACCAAGAAATGAAAAAAAGACATATATATATATATATATATATATATATATATATATATGTTCTCTTTAATTTTTTGTGGCTTCAGTAAAATAAAATTCTGCGTATTGTTAACCAGCTGTAGCGCGTATGTAGTACAAAAGTGTAAAATGAGCCAATATTAAGTAATCATTAAATTTATGTGTATTTATATATGCACCCATAAAACCAGGTATAGAATAGCTGTAAAAAAGTGTCAATGTATGATGCAGTGCAGATGCACTTTGTGAAAGCAGTATTCCACGCTCCACTATATGTACCGTTAGACGTTTGAAATGCACTACTCTGTTTCCACACACAATTATTGCTGAATACCTATAACAGTTATCGTTTCTTTATCATACACCCTTGTAATGTATTAATGACCGGTATCATTCCCCGTGTTAGTGGAAAGCTATGAAGATTATTTTATCAGAACAATTTATGCCGAAGTCAAAAATGATTAAATACACTCTCATAAAACAAGTTATATTTCACTAGACAAACATAAACATTAATATAAATACAAATGCTTAAAAATTGCAGCGATTCCACTAATTATGTTTTGTTTTATATAGAAAGAAGCTATTTTATTAGGTTAGTACTATAAGTGTATTTTTCAAGTTAACTTGATTTAAAGCAGGTGGTATAGTTGAAATGTCAAAACCGTTTATGTTAAATATGTCACGTATAACGATGTTTAGTGTCCGTATAATTTCAACTCCTGATGCGAGAGTAGGGATATTTAGCAACGCCTAGGAGTTAGTGTCTTTAGCAGCGACTAAGTGGGGTAAGTTGGAAAGGAAAGATCGCAGAATGAAAGAGGAGGGGGAGCAGGAGTGGTGTGTGAAAGCGCAGTAGCCAGAGGCAACGTCCGCCATGTATACTAAATGAAAATATCAGGAGTGACTTAATCGAAAATCCACCAAGATTCCCTACATTATAAAGGGACTTCCCCGGCTGTAAACCACAGTCATAACGGCTTATAGATCGTTAGTTAACTCTCCTCTCAGTGCCCGCACATTGATCTTCACACCGAAAAAACATGGTTTCAGTATAGGCGAGGCTAACATCAGGTAAAACAAATGTGTCGAAACGACAAGATAGGTAACGTTGCCTTCAAACAATAACGTGGTGTACTTTTATTATATATTTAATTCATGTCGTACCAAAACTGCCTATATCAAAGTTGTTTTCAATTAAAATCAACAACGAGAAAACGCGAAATGTATATCTTATGCCAAGCTTTTGAATGTGTTCGTGTTTTGAAAAAAAAAAGAAAACCATAACACATTGAGCACTGTATATAAAAAGGCTTACGAATATCTTAAAATTTTTATGATGCCACATTTGAATAGTTCTTACAAATACCTAAGCGGTATTAAAAAGATATTGAAAAACACCAAAAAAACATTTCTTACACTTTTGACTTATATGCAGAACAAGACAAGTTTCAATTTAAAAATAAAATAATTTTTTTTTTTTACATTTGCAAATATTCTTAATGACGATTTATTGGCATACAGATAGAGAATTTATCTTAACTAGTTTGTTGGTTACGAGAAAATTATACATATTTATTGCCACTTGTTAACTCGGACTGTGATAGATACAGCGTTGCGTAAGAGAACACGTACACAGGACATTAGTCTAAGCTGACAGAGCGGGCACTGTCACTTGTCATGTGAGATCACATGTCCTCGTGCTACTGCTTTCCTTTCTTTGCAGACGTTTGAAAGAAACGCGGTGCATGGAAGGAGCCAGAAAGCCTGAATAATCTACAGTTGCTCATCTCCGAAACTGTGGCACAGAGGTGAAACAACCACTTGAATGGAAATTACACACTGACCAGCAACATGTTAGAACGCAGTTTGCCAATCAGCGTATGTCAACCCACAACCCAGTCAGCTGCCAACCAATAGGAACTCGTCGCAGCGCTCAGTAGCCAATCAGACAGATCTATATTTCGACAGCCTAGAGCAGCCTAGTAGAGAACGTGCACGCCGACTACAAATAAACCAACAAGAATCTTCGTCTCAGTGCACTTATCTACTGTGTGTTGGTAGCAGGTTACTACACATATGTGCAGGAAGTTTGCTCTGATATGCAGTCATGTAGGAAGGCACACTTTGTGTTTTCATTCCATTGTTTCACTTACAGAGGTTTAATATAATGTCAGTATTCTAACATTCNAACATTCTATACAAACCTCAAGATTGTTAGCCAAAACATTTACCACAAATCTAATCCACATCGAGAGACAATCAAATAACGGTATTTTAAATGTATAATGTTATCGGGTTATCAGGTTTTTTAAATTTTCCCTGCTTTTAATAAAAATTTCTACAAAATAACTGATTTAATCATAAAATGAAAATAAACATGTCAGCAAAATAAATACGATGTTGACATAAATTACAACAATTTTTTTGTTTATCTGTAAGAGTTACTTGCGTCCTGTATCATTCGAATTGGTGTTAGTTGCTAGTTCACTTGCTCCAAAATTCCACACAGGTTAGCTAGAGTACATTTTCATAGCCTACCAATCGCAGTTATTTTCTTGTTTATCTGGAGACTTTGCCGCCCCGTTTTGTGCAGGAAAGTTATTCCGTGGTTTTGTGTCTGAAGGACGCGGGAATCATGTAGGGATTAGCTTACAACTGAAATAACTACTATTTTAGGCTCGTCCATAATGTGAACCTTAATCTTCAAAGTTAAAGTCAGTTACAAAAATTTAAAATAGGAACATTTCGTTAGGAGTTGTGTATAATTATTCCAACGTGTGATTGTGCAGCACGTTATCATAACAAAAGATAAGTTTGAACAGTATGGACGATTATGTTTGNTGAAGTTAAATGTTACTTACTTTATTTCTTGCGAAGTTCCGCTGAATGAAGATGTTTAAAGTTTCCCGGAGAGAACTCTTGGCTTTTCAAATCAATCGAGTTTCGCTGCCTAGTAACAACAGTCGGGAGTTCAATTGTTAAGGCATTTTGTTTATAAACAATGAACACAAATACTGAAACAACTTATTACGGCAAGGAATTCTTATTTCCAAAATATTTCTAAAACACGTTTAAATTTTTTTTGTTTATTTGCGTATTGCAGCTTTTTTGGGACATTTGCCAGATTTCTTAAAAATATCTGATTAAGAAAGTGGGTTTTTTCAAGATACAGAAAAATTTTCAGTTAACGCACATTCAAACACTTTGTTTCAAGCTCGACTTTTTTGTCATAAACCCAAAACTTACTTTGTTTCGGTATCCTGTAATTAAACATTCTTGTACAGTAGCTAAAATACATCGAAGGGCGGACAATTGAAACTATTTAAATTACGGTTTAAAAAATTTTTAAACGTATCTTACTGAAATTATTATTATATACGATCCTATTATATAGGCGGAACAGTCAAATTACCTAATTCTACATGCGATAACGACATAACGTTGTAAAATTNGTGAGTGATCGGACACAGAAAGTCAACATTAAACATACATAAATATTAAGAATAATTTATTATCCACATTCCAGTTTCACATATAAGGCTAACTTTCGAGAATGTATAAAAACTAAGTTTTTTGCCACATGGAACTTAAAGTACTTAAACTAAGGAGAGCACCATTACCCAATTATGGTACAAAATAAAACATTCATAAATATTGCTTGTAAAGAGAGTTTTGATTAAGGACTTGCCAGATAATAAACTTAAATCGAAATAATTGCAGTGGTATGACTGGATGAATTATAAAAAAGGTATTTTAAACATTTTAAAATGTATAATACATTAATTTTAACCAGTTGGGGGTCGTTCATTACTAAATAAATATAAACAAAGTAAATAAAGTATATAATAATATGAAAGTAAATATTCAAATTAATTTTCGCTGCAACAATCTCATAGTAACGCCCTTATTAAACGCCATTATGGTATGCAATTGGCCATGAATGTCATTAATAAGGATGAAATAGGATAAATAATATATTGGTAAAAACCGTCACAGAATGCAAAATCTCTAGTTTATCTGCAAATCAGTCTAGTCAAAGTGAATTCCGTGAGTCTTAAACTGTACTTCTCTCATTCCTCTGTGCCAGAAGGAAAAATCATTATGAAGTCTGTCAACGTCAAACGGTTTTAATTAAGCGAGTGACATTCCGTAATAGAGATTTCTGGTTAACCTTATCCACCGGAATAATCGAGAATATCATGTAATTGTCATAAGATTACATTATAATATTTGCCAGCTGCTTATAATTTGAAATTTTAATTTTACTAATTATTGAAAGCCCTTTGTAACCATTTATTAATTATTTGATCACGTTTATTAATGATTAACATATGTTAATATAAGGAATACAAATATAATGCTAAATAATTTAATTTCAGTATTGGTGAATCAAAATTAAATTTAAATTCAAAAGAAATAATGATATGGTTTGACATTAAATTCTCCGTTACATAAGCACTGTATTTATATATGAATATTTATTAATATGTTGATAGCATTAGTTTCCATAACATTTCCTTGCGATAAATTCTAGATAACTCTGTGGTATACAGTTGGGGTCGAAAATGAATTATTATAATGAAGGAAAATATATAACCCACGTTGCCTTTGTTCTCGATTTCCAGTAACTAAATCTCCATATAAAGTTTTATTGCCAAGTGATAAATAATGAAAAAATAAATCTCAAAGTGGATTTCTTAAAAGGCAATACACTAAAATGCGAAGTAATAATATAATGTAAATAATTTTTTTATAACTGTTCAGGGAGGATTCTAGCTTTTAATTCATTGTTTTTAAATTGGATTGTATTTGCTTTTCAATCAGATATTTCAATAACGCGGTTCATATAACAAACAATTACATGATTGTGGCCTCGGGGGCTGTGCGCTTATGAGCGCTGCCTACAATGAGTTTAAAAGAGAAATGAATTTAAATAAGGTCAATCTTAAAGCAGTTATTTAAAGACAATTATTTAGAAAATGAATTATTCTACGCGATATTTTTTGTTGAGAAATGGCAAACACTATCACCGCCTTCCCCTGTTCAAACACCATCTCCACCATCCCCAACCCCCCTTCCTCTTCATAAACCCAACGCTGCTAGTACAACGTGATATACTGCCCCACGTGAGCGATGAATACTAAACTTTAACTGTGGTATACAAGAACTACAAGACACGTAGACTTCAAGTTAACCTCTAGAT
>NQII01020571.1:0-12293 GCA_002778355.1 Clitarchus hookeri
ATTAGGAAATTGGACCTTTAGAGAACAGTGTCAATCACCTTCCTCCAAAACCACAGCTCTGGGAGTTCTCAAAGTGATGCCCTCCATTGGCGAGTGAACCGATCCTTGGGCACCAACAACAAAGGGAGGCTCCTGCCCTCTGGAAGGCCTGCCCTTCCCTAATACACAGTTTAGGCCACCTCATTTACCTCCAGAGCTTGCCTAACACTGAGCTTCTACCGTGCCACATGACCTACCATAGAGAAGCGAGGGCAAAGGCTGAAAAAAGAGCCTCTGCTCAGACTAATGTTCTGTGGGCCAGAGGGCTAACTGTCAATGGGTCTATCTATACCCACTTGCATGAGGACACTGCTCCCCTGCGGTCTGGAAACGCCACAGCTGCCTCCACCAGGTAGACACCCTCCGTGACCAGCAGCTCCAACTCAAAAGAATAACCTACCATCCAGGGTAGTTTACCATGCCTAGGCCAGTATCTCCCGCACACTAACCCCCCCCCTTAAGCACTACCCAGAGCCCATCAGGCCTGTACCTGCTACAGCAGCTAAGCGTTAACTCATGTTCCTGGACATCTGACATCAGTCAAGCCTGTTAGTACTGTAACTGTATTCGCCCCTACACGTGCCACTACTTTTCCTGCGCTATTTCAGCACCCCATGGACTGAAAGGCAAGTTATTGAGTTACTGTGGAAGAGCTCCAGCCATTAAACACCCATTGAACAGACCAACAACTCTCAGACTCAGAGGTGGGAAGACACTTGGCATCCCTACCAACCCAGGTATGCATGTTGATCTTTATTTTTATTGGCACTCAACATGGAGCATATCAGCGAGCTTTAAAGGAGTTTAGAGACCTTGGGAGTTCCTAGGATAAGCCACCCCAGATTAGCACCATTTCATTAACTTCAGGAATTCAGAAAACACCCAATGGCACTCAAATCAAAATGGCAGAAAACAGCCCGACAGCCACACCAACCCACAAATTAACTTGTCGTACCTCCTCCCTCAGATATTAACCCAGACCTGACAAACAGCCAGCAGCACCCAGAGAATAACCTGTGCATGTGACAGGGCGAGTGTAGTGAGAAAAGAACAATGGGTAAAGTCAGTAGGGAGAAAGGGGGTTCCATTTAAAGTGCATGGCAGTAGCGTAACATCACAAATAGTTACAGCAGCATCCAAGTGCTATGTGATGTCACATATGCTCCAACCCCTCAAGACGACAAACTGTAATCTAAGCCCCCTAAGCCTGAACAACTTCAAACTCTTTTAATTTTCAGAATTATAATTAATGCCAGAGAGGGACAATTGGTTTTGATGATAATTTCACATAATAATTCTAGTTTTACTGTTTTAAGATTATTTGTAATTAAAGGATTTATCTAATGGTTGGAGGGTCTCACAGTTGTTCTTTGAGTGGCAGCCCTTGGCCTGATGGAATTGTCGCAAACAGTTAATGCATAACTTCCATTGTTTCATTAATTCAAATTGCTGATTGCACAACATTTATATTAATAGTGTGAACGCCACGTGCGACGTCATTAACCTGATTTAGCCTCACCATAGCTGCTGCCTGCTGCCTCTTCCAAGCAAGAACCATTATTCATTCCAGTCTACCTCCTCGCCAGCCGCTGGCAGCAGAGGGGTGATTGCAGTGTTGCTCGACTGCCACTCTGGTTCCTTTGCCTCTTTCTCCTTCTCTTTCCCTCACCACCTCATGCTAGCCTTAGGCTTAAAGTATAAATAGGGTTCTCAGTGCGAAACGAGCTCACCCCTTGACTATTGCATGTTAGCAACCTAAGAACAGCGCATCAGGCTCTGAAAAGGGTACAGGCAGGATGTGTGTGAACCATTGGTTTGCCAATAAATGAACATATTCAGACTTGGCTTCCATCTTGTCTCTTATGTTTCATTCTCAACTCCCTTTTGCTTCTGTCGACCCTTCTTCTACTTTAACCGCTCTTCAGAACAGGAACCTGAATTACTCTTCCAGGGGTTGGTACAAGCCACCCTCCTCCTCTTCTCACATTTCAAGCTATATTGAACTAACATTCCTACTTCATGCTGCTGACTAGAGTATGGCGATATTTCCACATTGTCAGCCAACACAGGAGTGGAGTGTGTAGCTACTGTCATGCCTTTCCGTTGGGTGCTTGGCGTGCCGACGATTTCCTGCCATATCCGAGTACTCGCGGAGTGCCGGTATAGTTTGTTTCACATAAGAAGGCCACATTCTTACAGTCCGTGAGTGGCAACTTAATGTATTAAAAACAAACAACATTGCATTTACAAAATCCTGTATCAGCTGATGCACAAACGAACAGAAATTAATATTACGTTGGCTATTCTGAGAGCAGTGCCGACGCACATCAGACAAGCAGAAAATACGTGGATAAGAAAGAGTTTGTAGATTAATTAATACATTTTATTTTACGTGGTCATAAAACAGCAGTTTTTAGGTTTAGAAACGAAACTTCGTAATAAAATAGTAACGTATTTACGCGCATATACAAATGGTTTTATTTTCCCGCGAGCTCTGTATAATTTTTAAAGTAAGATATATTTTGTGTACAGCATTTACGAACAACCCTTCACACGTCCACCAAGCTCCGTTTACGAATGCAGCACCACCCAAGAAGTTCACCAATTGCCACACATAGCAGCACCTCCTGGACGCGCTGACTCGCCGCTTCAAAGCCTATACTTGACACACCAGTTGATGGCGAATGGATACATAAACGAAAAGGTGCTGTCAAGAATGTGGCCTTCTTATATGGTACACAGTATAGTAGTGGTCCTTAGGGATATATCACGCAAACCTTTCCAATGGGACTCAAAGTTGCTGGCAGTAAACTCCCCTTCTTCAACAACCAAGAAATGGGGACACGTGTTACACCGAGCTGAGTAGTGAAATGCAGCCAGGTAGGCCTTGGCTCTTGTCTGGGAAATTGTGGGGTTTGTGCAGAGGTAACACAAGTCCTGTACTTGGTTGCGGGAAGAAGCCATGAGATAGAGGGCCTCTGCGCCTAGCTCACCACCATAAACAGCTGAACCTGAACAGCGGGTGAGGACCAGGGCGACTTCAGCCAACTTCTCTTCTACGTGCCAAGGGTTATCTGACAGAATGCACTAAGACTTAGAGATGTTGACGCGCTCCTCTACCCCAGCCATCACGCGTCAAAATAACCAAATCAAATATCATGAAAATTTCGCAATTCATGCCTTGCGAAAAACAGGTGTCCCTACTAGTGTATTTGTTTGAAATAAGTAACACAATTTTCTAAAAAAATTGACATACCTAATAACAGAGCTCATGTATGAACTGTTAACATTGGGGGAGCTTGGTGGTGTGATGCGTTCCTTCTTCTCAGATGCATTTCCACCCAGCGATGGTGGAGATCCACTCAACAGAGGCACCATGCCCTCTTTTGCCTCATCGATGTCCATGGATACAGATGCTGGAGTTTCTGGTGAACCTAGACGCACCTCCTGGAAACAATGACCACACGATTATAAAACTTGTGTCACCTACAGTGCATATTGGCATACATGTCAGACATAATGAATACGACCTGTAAAAATCTCCTAGACAAATTATTTTCCAACAATTTTAGTTTTAGTTGGTGTTTCTACACAATGCCAACATAAAATTCTCTCAAGGAGATGGGACGTACCTGAAGATAATATTATAAGTTAATTTGTTTACAAATGCTCGTAACACTTTACGAACTGTGGTGGTTTAAAGTGTTGATAACCATGGTGAATGTATTGAATTAAAATATGTATTCCAAAAATGTATTTAATGTTTCAGTGCAAGAATAATTTTCATTTTTAGAGTCATGCTAAGTGACCAGAAAGGAGTGCATGATGAATCGCAATGTATACGAATATTCCAAACGATGGCGAAAGAGGAAACATCTTTGATGATAAGTCAAATAACAATGTTACAATACCAGCAAGCAATCCTAGTCATGCCCTTCCAATTTTTAGCATACGGAAGAACTTCATTCCACACAAGAAAAAAAATTGGAAATGAGGATACTACATACATTTATCAAGTACATAACTAAATAACTCCAAATTACTGTGCTGCATAAGCACCAAAAGAAAATGTACAACAATCATTACAAAAATTTAACATCAAATTTTTAATAATTCTGCAGTTTACTTGTACATGATCAATTCTTCTAAGGTTCAGCCAAAAAATAAACATGCCCTGACAAATATGTGGGTGTTCCCTAACTTTCCTGAAAATGTCATAATAGTACTTACTATCACCCGTTTCCAACAATTTCAACTTGCAGACTATCTATCAGCACAAACTGCTCACAGCACACATGCAAACTTTTGAGTCACTAAGGAAAGGAAACTACAGGTTGTTTATAAAAGAACTCCGGGGTTACACAAGCAATTATCGGAATGAATAAAACAACAACATATCACTGAAACGACAATATGTAAAGAGAGGTCATACCTTCAAGTTTATGTGGTGTTTATTAGCCTTCGATGTGTGCCCCATTTGTGGCCCTGCACATGTCCAAACTATATTCAATCTCCTCCCAAGTTCGTCCCAGTATGTCGGGTGTAATGGCTTCGATTGCAATGATAATCCATTGACGCAGGTGGTAAACCTAACGTATCTTCTCTACGTACACCATGTTCTTGACATGTCCCCACAGAAAAAAAATCCATGGAGGTACTGTCTGGACTTCGCGGGGGCCAAGTGATCCGCCCGCCCTCTACCAATCCTCCTGTTTGGAAATCGAGTGTCTAATTCAACTCTGACACAATTACTGTAATGGGGTGGAGCTCCATCTTGATGGAAAAAAATGAAACCCTTTTCTGCTGCAATGTCGTCCAATTGGAGAAACACAAAGAGTTCTAACATGTCACAGTAAACATCACCAATAATTGATTTTTTGGCAAAGATAAACGGTCCCACAACACGGCCGTACATCAAACCGGACCAAACATTAACCTTCGGTGAGTTGCGCTGATGTTCAATAACTTCTCGTAGTGGCTCCGACCCCCAAATGCGGCAGTTATGACGATTCACTGACCCACTCGTATGAAATGTTGCTTCATCAGTAAACATAACATGTTTCATGAAATCCTCGTCTCCCTCAATCTTGTCCATCATGCAGACAGCAAACTCGACTATTGCTGGTTTGTCCGGTAAGTTTCAGTTCATGCAAAAGCTGTAACTTATAGGTGTACAAGCGAAGCCTTTTACAAACCACTTTGTAAACAGTCGACTTCAGAATTCCTAACTGTAAACTGCGGCGTGCTAATAATACTTTTGGGCTACGCGTACAGGATGCTCGAATTATTTCCACATTATCGTCTGACATTGGCGGCCTCCCTGGCGACTTCCCTTTTAACACACTACCCGTTTCCTTAAATTGCCTTAACCACTGGTGAAGAGTCTTGTCCGTAGGCGCGTTACCACCGTACTCGCGTCAAAAATTGCGTTGAACAGTAAAACAAATTTTATTTTGATTAACCAAATGATGCAATGTGCCTTCTGCTGCGGCGTTGCCATCGTACTGCCATCCACCGACCCAAGCATTACCTTTCGCAAGGTCATGCAGGCATGCCAACCATTGACACAGACATTCCACAGTACATGCTAAAAAAAACATGCCAATGTCCTTCGTACGCTCGAAGTGACAGAATTTGTCACTAAATTTACCATAACTATTTCAAACCCCGGAGTTCTTTTGTAAATACTCTGTATTATGTTAAAAACTCAAAGAGAAACTATATACTTTATATACTGGATGTTCAGAAAGTGTTGGACTTAATTTCAAGGGGTGGTAGGACACGCAGTGACAAATATTTTGATGTAAATAACATGTGTCCGGATAAAGAAGGGGGTTCTCAGCTACAGGCATCAAATGATTCACACTCCATTTGAATTTGGCATGCTGCCTGGGCCATTCACGTGCGAGCTAAGCAGAGTACACAGGTGCAATGCAGAGCAGGACGGAGCCGAGCCGGCCTTCTCTCGGACGGTGACTGTTTCATTGTGATTCATGGGAACACCTCACCTGAACTGTGAGAATTCTTGCAGTCTGCTCTGACATTCAAAGAGCACACTGCATTTTTGACAGGGTGCATAACAACATGGTTGGCTGCGCTAACGTTTGCTTGCAAGTCTGAGGACGTCACTTTGAACAGCTCATGTAAAGGTGAGCCATGCTTCACATCTCTTTGTTTGTTTAAGCATTGTGATCAGTTGTTCAAATGTATGCTGTCAGGCATGGGGATTAGGGACTGTCATCTGCCATCTGCCTGCAGACATGATTGGCCCAGGCAGTGCCAAATTCAAATGTTGTACGCATCGTTTGACACCTATAGCTTAGTAAAAAGGGAACATTTCTGAACACATGTTCCTTATATCAAAATGTTTGTCTCGGTGTGCCCTACTACCCCTTAAAATTATGCCCAACAATTTCTGAACATCCAGTATAGGATGAATATCAGCATGTGTGGCTAGCACAATTTCTGACTGCATTCCAAAGATATTCAATCAATAACTGACAAAAAAAAAAAAAACAGTATTTCCACCAGTATGCAGAGAACCTTCAAAGAAATCTATTTTGACAAAGTACTTCCATCATTTAACTGCAGCCCACATGCGTCTAAAATTCTAAAACCACTGCAAATGAAGAAATTTTTTAATGAACACACATTGTGTTCAGTAGACAAATACTTAAATAATAAACATCAACAATTATATTAATACATTTTGCACATTTCTTGTCTTATTTTATTAAGAGAGGAAACAATAATGACTAAATTACATATACTCGTACATAAGTAACCAGATACAGTATTGTTTAGGACTTCTGTTTTTTTTCTTTGGCGACATAGTGTTATGAGTGAACTTGACTCGTGTACTGTCTGCAACAGTATGTGTTGATCAGTCTGACAAAAAGTGGACCAGTAAAACTCTTAACGCATATGGTCCTCAGGAAAAAGCGTAATGAAAATGTTTTTCTAACATTTATGATCCTTCTAGGCCGGATTCAGCGCCTGTGATGTCTCTGTGTCGCGTTTCAACAATGTTTGTCGATATGTCTCATTTTTCACGCGTTATGAAGCTTTGAAGATACTTTGTTCACATCACCATTGTCTGGATTCTTTGTCTCAGTCTCGTAACGTATGCATACCACCCTACATCCCATGAAGAAGAGGACTCTGCAAGTCTATGGTTCACCACATCATAAGGGAAATGATGGAATTATGTGCAGAACTGTTTTTGTGTGTAGTACCTGACTTGACTGTTTGTTTACATTGTTACGTTGCAAGCTGTAGCGGTGCTGACCCAGTTATATTATCAGCGTGGCCCCAAACGTATGGAAACCTCTGTGTGTTTCTTCTTTTTCCTTTTTCCATGCAAAAGATAATTACTAGTTATCCTCTTTTAGTACTACCCGTCACGTAAGTTTTTTTTTTCTTCCGCAAAATGAAATTCACAACATTTTCGTTGAAGCTTGTGCTGCAAGAGTCTATGGTCATGCACATAATGCAAAAGATGTTTACTCTTTGCAATGTTTCTGAAGTGACGTTAGCTTCAGTGTACTTTCTGATCGGATTGGTAAAATAGATAGGGCCACAAATTTGTTGTTCAATCAGTTTCTGCAGCAAGAAAATATGCCGCAAGACTATGCGGAAGCAAGTTTCCTGGAACTTCATAGTAATTTTAATGCTCTATTGTCTGACACCAGCACTCAAATAAACACCTTCCTTGCAGACAATGTTGAGCAAATGGTCCCGACTGCAGTTGTATCACACATGAATGTAAGGTTACCAAAACTAAACCTGCCGATGCTCTCTGGACAGTAGGAAGGAAGACTGGCCCTCATCTCAATTATATAGTGCTACCGTTCACGAAAATCATGCGTTGGCAGATGTGAGAAATTTCCATATCTTACTGGATGCCTTAAGGGTGAAGCATTCCAACTGATCACGAACCTCCTTGTTACCAAAACTATACTGTAGCATGGGAATTAGACTTTACACTACCAAAACAATAGAAAATTGACCACAATGTACATAAACTGGATTCTTGACTTAACCCCTGTGAATTCTTCAAACCTGAAGTCACTTCAGCATTTTGTGAATTCATTTAATGAAAATACTTAAGCCTTGGAGGTCTTAGGTCATAATGTAAAAATTAACAATACCATTCTTGTGATAGTATTAATGAAAAATCTGGATGTAATACTGTGTATCACGTTTGAGAATTCTCATACTGTAGGTCAAGACATCCTTCCTGAAGTGATGGAACTGTTCCAGTTTCTGCAAACCACAGTACTTAAGATGGATTGTGCTCATGATGTCAGTTCTAAGTATGTTCATCCTGATGGTTATCACAAGATCAAATCCACTTAACCGAAACTATTAACTACTGGTTCTCAGAAACCTCATAAGTCTGTCTTTACCAAGACATCATCATCCAGCTCACCTAGGCCATGTGTACTGTGTAGACAAACTACACATTTGATCTACAGGTGCTCTCAGTTCTTGGATGCATTAACAGAAGAAAGACAGAAAATAGTTCATAAGAGGATGTGTTTTAATTGTCTGAGAATTTTACATAAATTGGCCAAGTGTTCTTCAGTGAATACATGTATAAAATGCCAACAAAAACATCACACCCTCCTTCACAATGATCAGAATGCAGAAGTGAACGAAGAATCCCCAGTCGCCAGCCACGAGGATCCTCAACATGATGAATTTGTGGGCTTGTCAGCTAGTGAGTGCCAAACTACAGTTTTGTTAGCCACTGCATTGGTCAAAATATATGGAATTGATAGCATGCCTTAGTGTTGTTAACATGCTTTGCTTCCTTAGTCAGCAAGGTTCCCAGACCTCTCGCCCATCGAGAATGTTTGGGAATAGATTGGATGGCAACTTAGGCCAGCGGCAACTATGGTGGATTTGGAGGGTCAGTTACCCCAGCTGTGGTAGGTTCTTCCTCAGGAAAACATCCCATGTCTGACAATATTGCCGACTGTCTCCGTACTATGGATGGTCCAACACCATACTAAGTGCATCCTGCAAGTTTTGGTCCCCTGCAATATATGCTTGATGTTTACAATATTTTGATGTTTTCTGTACACAGACTACCATATCCTATGCCTGTCCCACTTACGTACCCCTTTGATGGCACCTTCCGGATAATCAATTTTTTCCTTCAAATAAGTAGATATTTTTATTTTCATAATTATATAATTTTAAAAATTACACGTTTTTGCCATTTTTGGCATCTTGTAATGAATTTTGGCAAGTTAGTAGCTGCTTAAGTGCCGTTTGAATAAAAAATAGCGTTTATGACAAACATGAGCTAAAAATAGTATTTAATGCACAAATTTGCTAAAAATAGCATTTATAGCAAGTTGCATATTTTTCCAGGCCCTACCCATTTAGAATATACATAAAAACTAGCCATTTTCAGCTTATACTCATGAGTGGAATTTAGCACTATGTACTAAATAAAAATAAATAAATACTGTACAGGCATTTATTATCTTCATTATATGGGATCACAAAGCTGTTTGTATGACAAAACAATATACAGCCACTAAAACCTGCTCAGGTTTGTAAAAAAAAAAATTTAATAACTGCAATTTAAAAAATTTTATCCCACAGAAATTATAACAAAGCAACAAGATTACTACTTAAAACTCAATTAACTATCTCTATGAAGACCACATCAGAGAAGATGCAAAACCTTATGTCATAAACACAAATTACCTTGGTTTTTTAGTTAACTATTTCAAGGCTGTCATAAGTTGCTACATAACTTTCTCACCATTTCCTAGTGACCTTTACTACAGTTTTTCCATCCTCTTGTGAAACGTTATTTTTGACATGAGGTTTTACATCTTCGCCTATGATAATCTGACTAACTTTCTTGCAATCTCATCCTAAAATCATGTTTTCACATTTAGTGGACTGAGATCTATAAAATTAATAGAGTACTGATGTACACAGTACAAACTCTACTTACACAGATAAAGGGCACGAACACTTGAGATGACTCATCATCAGAACTGAAACAAAAAATTTATTCTGTAGTAATTTACACAACACAATGACCACACAAAACTGTCTGCTGTTTGCAGAGTACATCCTGGGGTAAAATTCAAGTACAGCTAAAGCCAACTCTTGATTCTACAACCCCGGTAATAGCAACCCTCATTTAAATTTCACTATGTTTTAAGTATGCGCACACACCTTCAGTTTTCTGTGTTTACTGTTTCCCAAATTAATCAAAACAGGAATGGAATTTTACAGAGTGCAATGTGCTTGAAGCACCTCAAATACTGTCGGTTACATACACAGCCTCAGCCTCTGGTGCACCCCTCTCTAGTACACTGTATTGCCGAGCGTAGTTGCTCATTTCACCTCTGTACCGGTCTGCTCTACAAGCCAAGGAAACC
The DNA here is from genome assembly GCA_002778355.1 of Clitarchus hookeri. Lineage (NCBI taxonomy): Eukaryota > Metazoa > Arthropoda > Insecta > Phasmatodea > Phasmatidae > Clitarchus > Clitarchus hookeri. Next base: position 10,452 of record NQII01020571.1, read on the forward strand.
CCTTGCNGCCTCAGCCTCTGGTGCACCCCTCTCTAGTACACTGTATTGCCGAGCGTAGTTGCTCATTTCACCTCTGTACCGGTCTGCTCTACAAGCCAAGGAAACCCCTTGCCATCTGAGAGGTAGAAAATCCGTGAAACACCATGCTCGAATACAAGTGGGAGAACCCATCCCCTTCGTAGATTTTCCCTGGCTGGCAGGTACTGAATACACACCCTGGCTGTGCAACAGGGGAGGCTTCACCCTCCATGCGGCCCACTCCAGTCACTCCTAGCTTGTCGCTGGTCTTGTGTGATATTTATTTCCTTGCACGCCCTTATGTAAAGGCAGTTGGAGACAGTAGAACTATACAGAGGGCAAGCTGAAAGTCAGAACTCCAACTGCAACTCTGCAAAAGCTTGCCTTCAAATGTTGTTACATTGCTCCGTTTGCTTTACTCATCTAGCATATCCAACACTTGTAGTACAAGCTCCTGTTGTAGAGCCTTCTAGAATGAGTACCGAGTATTGGCCCGAGTATCTCATCCACACCAGACGTAGTGTGCACTATGGTTGCTCTCACCTNGCTGCTACATTAATGTACTTTCATCTCCAATAGTGCATGTGCCTACAGGACAACCACTAAATCCTTTAAAGTAGTAATTCTTTCCTCTTCATTTAGTTTTTATACCCTCAGTAACATAACACCTTTGACTGTGCATAGCTGTGTACCAACAGTTATTTCAATGCACCATCCCCGAGCGTACCAAAAAAGGGCTAACAAAATCTACAGTGGCCAAAGTACGCGATCTGGTGAGCCAGGGTCTAACGCCTCCAGGGTTCACATATGTTGGCCCATAAGGCCCTTAAAGATCTGGTAGAAGACTCAGTTTCCCTAGTCTCTAGAGGGATACTCGAGCCAGTGCGCCATCAACCCGTTGCCATTGGCATCATGTTCTTCACTCAGAAATTAGACGCGCCACGAGCACTGTCGGATACATATCCAAGCCTCGGCCTCTGGTGCTCCCCCTAGTATACCATAGTGCTGAACGCTGGTGCTATTTCGCCTCTGTACCGTTCCTATCTACAAGCGAGTCAACCCCTTGTGGCCCAAGAGGCCGGCAATCCGCACGACGCCGTGCTCCAGTCTGAGTGGGTGGACCCACCCTCTCGCTTGCCTTGCCCTGGCCGGCAGGCACCAGATGCAAACGCTCACCGAGTATCAGGGGAGTTTCCTTCTACATGCTGCCTGCTCCAGCCTCCCTCGCTTGCCATGTCTCTTGAGGGTATTTATTCCTCTCTTTGGACGCCCTCCTGATGGAGCTGTACAGAACTTGTGTTTCTGAACACTGTTGTCAGGAAGCTCATGCCGCGGAGTGCTGGCCATGTGCCTCGTCCGCGCCAGGCGTAGTTGTACCGGGGTTGCTCTTGCCCCAAAATTTGGTTCATATCTCGTTGCCACCCTGCGGCAAACAGCTTGACAAACTTGGTCCCTCGTCCATCGGACGTTAGTGGGCACAAGTTGGAGACATAAGTCTTGTAAACTCCTTCAGATAGAACAAAACATATATCTACCAGTTAACCTCTTTTGGTATGATCATTCTCTTTCGCTTTCACCTTCAATACCTGCTTTGCCTCGGTGTGCATATCCACTTAACTACTTCCAGATGCACACACGAATGCCGCTATAGAGATTCAAACCAAGTCCCCACTGAATGGCGCATCCACCTCTCGTCAATGTTTGGTGTCTAGTGCTAGCTGGTCACGCCGTCTTCTAGCGCCACTGTGAAAGGGGAGAGAGAACCTTTCTCTGAGGCTCCTGAGGCTTGAGAACAAACACGTTAAGTCACTATGACTCTCAGGC
>NQII01020572.1:0-11736 GCA_002778355.1 Clitarchus hookeri
TAATTTTTTGTTTATTCATATAAACAGCAACTAAATTATCACGAAAAATTGTTTAGCTTATAAAATATTGGTAATGAACATACCTTTATAATTTATTCCTATAGTGTTTTAATTCCATATGTTCTCTTTTTCTTGTGTTTATCATTGTTTCCAAAAAAATCATTATTTATTCATTTATAATAACATTGTTTAAATCCCTTGTTAATCTCAGTTCTCATATGTTTATTATATCTGTTAATTTGAATTTTTTTTTATGTTTAAATTAAAAATTTTGTAATCCTTATACTGAATAAAATTTTTAAGTTATTTAATGTATAAAAAAAAATAATTTGTTATTTGGAAATTTTATTTTTTTACTTCTGGAGACAATGGAATACCTTTATGATTTCATGTAATTTTGTAGTGTTTTCTAAATTTAATTATAATATATCAACTTCAGATTTATTTGAAACAGCTACATTTTTTTCTTTTTTTACCTCTAAATGTAATTTTTCTGTTATCCATTCTGTTTTTTTATTTAAATCCACCTCACGGTAAAAAATTCTGACATTGCCCAACCATATGATGTGCATCGAAATAAGATGAATAGTTTGAAATTGTATTTATATTATAATCATTTTTGTATTAATTATTAGGTTGGAAATGTAATTTGCAACATTAAGATATTCCAACCAGGTTACATTATTTNAATCATTTTTGTATTAATTATTAGGTTGGAAATGTAATTTGCAACATTAAGATATTCCAACCAGGTTACATTATTTCAAAAATAAATTCATGTCATAATCTTATAATAACTACTACTCTATTGAAATAAATTTAAAAATTTAATTCCATGATAAAACTTGTGCTATTCATTGACAAGAATGATCGAATTCGTATGTTTCTAAACAATCATCTTTAATATTTTCAAATACATAAGATAAAATTAATACATCAGATTTACTGCACATTATTGAAAAATTTTCTTAACTTTTGTGTTAGATTTTTTTAACACATTTAGAATGTTTTTAATATTCACCTGATAGAAGTGTAATTTTTTTTATCTCAAATAGATTAATTGTTGTCGTTAGATTCGTTTGTAAAATTTTTATATTGAACCTATATTCAAAAAATTATTAAATGTAATTGTTTTATTTAATGATTATCAAAGGTAATTTTTATGATCATGACTTAATGTATTAGTACTTAAGCTAATAAATTTTAATGATAAAAATTTTAATTCTAAAAATACTTAAATTTTTTTATTAAATGAAACACATATTTGTTTGATTGTTGGAATTTGTTAAATATCGTATGTTTTATTTTCACATTATTTTATAAACAAATGTGCACAATAAACTTATACATTACGAATATATACTAAAGAAAATAATAGAGTACCAAAAAATAGGTAAAATAAGAATGAGGAGCACCTTGATATAATCCTGTTGAATTATCTTGATCTGCAACATTTTAATATACACTTCGAGATTATATGTAGAATGGTTAGTTTCTTATTATATTAATTAATTTCATTTTTATTTTTCATTTAATTTATTTACATTTTTTTTATGCAATGTGGTAATAAAAATCTAAGAATTATTGTATAACAGTTTTAGGCACACTTTATATATTCTCTACAATTTTAACATATTTTTTTGGAATATTTAAAATCCTTTATCATTTGTTTAGTTACTGTTTTTTTCATTTTAAGTTTTTTATCATAATTATTTTTAATTTCTGGAAGTTTTCTAACATTTATATTAAAACTTAACGTGCATCTTCACTAACATATTTCATTGTTTTTTTTTATAAAAAAAATATTATATAACTCAATAAGCGAAACTTTTTTGTTAATATTTTTAATATTTCATTAAGTATCCTCATTTTTTAGAAAACATTCGAAATCAGCATTAATAACAAAATAAACTGTTAATGATTGGTTACAAATTTTTTATTATAATTTTCTCATTTGTATGGCATTTCTCTTTTAACAGATTAATTTTTAAGATAAAAATTTTTCATGTTACTTAATTTTTCTTTAGAATAATGTATTCTATTTCATCTATAAAAAAGAAATATTTTCCATCATATGCAAAAAGATGTAATGAATGCTATTTTGATAAAATCTAAAAAAAAAAGAAATAAAGACTATAGTTTGATATTTTTTTTATGTTTATAATATACATATTTCAAAATTCAATTAAAAGATAAAACTTTAATAAAATATTATTTAAATTCTCTAATTTACAAATGTTGTCAATTTTCATATTCATCAAAAAATTTTCTTTCATTTAATCTAGGTCTAAAACAATGTTTTTATTATAAGAAAATATTTATTTATCTTTATTCGGTGTGTATAAAACTGGTTTTATAGAAATATTAAAAAAATTTTTTTTTTCAATTGATAAGAGTTTGTTAATTTTTATAATTTGAAAATCATTTATAGTGATTTGTTTCACATAAAAAATTTTTCCATGTTTTTAAAGTCCAAATTTTTATATCAATAACCAATTCTTTTATTTTTGTTCATTACTATTGTATCACCATTTTTTTTATTTTTCACATATTAGCATAAAATCTTAGATTGGTTGTGGCGACATATCACTTCCGATGGCATTCACCAAAACTACCCATCTCAACCTCTGACACTCCTACCCTAAGAGCAATAAAATAAGCAGGAAAAGAAAATATTGCCACACTGTTGCCTTCCAAGGTTATTAAACTGCTACTGTAAAATGAACAAATAATCATTTATGATTTCAAGTATATTTGCGTCTGTAAAAACAGTTTTTTCATAAATTCCCATACAAAACTCTTTTTAAATATACACAAGCATGTAAAAATTATTATATTATCATAAAAGAGTACAAAGCTCATCATACTTTAGTTATCAAAAATTTTACTCAACCCACCCGAGAGGCTCTTTGAGAAGCGACTGCAAATAATGTAATTAATTCCCATGTCAATATCCACACAAGCTCACCCGCAGCATCCGTCCTCATCAGTCCTGTAACCGATGGTACTTCACTCACTGAACACCAGAAAAGTGTTGGTACTGCTCGCTGATATATCATCCAATCATTCTCTCATAGACGAGAAGTCGCTGATATGACCCTCATCTTCCCTCGAGGGAGTTGGTAGTGCTTCTTCACAGAAATACTGTTAACCAGGACAGAGCCGGGGATATTCTCTCCACCAGACACCTTGCGATGCTAGCAGTGCTCGCCTGATCACAACACTTTCTCTAAGCCCACAAAACAACTCAAAAATAGACGATGCTTGAAGCTTCTTGGACAGCCATTTTACTACTTTTTTCCCGTAAAAATCTCTTCTCAACTCGTAACCCGGAGATCCTTCCTTTTACAGAAGATTACGAGTATAACTTCAAAATATCTGTTAGTCCTATAGCAAATCACTACCTCTTATATGGATAATGTAAGGAACAGCCAATAACATTTAAATGTACAAGGATATTTAGTGGCAGAGAAACAAAACGCCTACACTTCTTCAGACTGCAACAAACACAATGCCTCCGTTTATCAAGTAGTAGTATATTGATGCGAAGCAAAATCTCAACTGTATTTCTTCGTTCAGCAACACAGGAACCAAGGTGTTTATTCAACTTGTCGTCACGCAGTTCACAGGCTTGAATGTAAAAAACACATTTCCAAGTACGGCAGATCAAGGTTTTATTACACCCAAAAATAGGGAAACCTGAATAAATGGAGACAGAAAGAACCACAAATGTGACAAGAACACTCTGCCACATCAGTTTTAAAAGCAATTTTCTTTACAATAAACGTATTTTTATAATGTGAATGAAAATTATTAAAAAAATTTATAAATCAAAATTTCATGTTTTAATTTGCATTTTTAAATTAAAAAACTAATGCTATTTTACTACAGTGAAATAAATTATAGGAAACGTCATCAGAATTTATTTCTTCTTAATCAACATAACATAATTGTTTTAGGAATTTATAAATTTATATTACATATATAGCAATTATCTTAATCATAAACACATAATATTTCTAAATTAATCAATCTCTTTCAAATGTTATATGTGCTACATCATGTATAGAACAATCTTACTCTTCTAAAGTATTATATAATTAATAATATTAAACATATTCGAACTTTGTTTATAACTAATATCTAAATTTAAAATTTTATATTCATGGTAATAACTCTTAGTTTATAATATTTCAAAAAGGACAATCTAATTTATCGAAACTTAGAATTTATGTTGAAATTTGGTATAAAAAGAAGTATAGTGTATATTTAAATATATTTTCAATAAGATATATTATGTAAATCTAAAGAATATATATTATAAGAACAATAAAATAATTCAATAACATTTGATAATTTATTGAATATACGTAAGAATTTGGATTATAAATAATAAATGGTTATTTTAAATTTTTTAATTTCTTCTCAAACCTTGTAATATTCAATATTAAAAAAGAGCAATATAATAATTCTAAACTTATATGTAATTTTATACAAAATGTAATGGAATATATGTCATAGATTATCCATAATATTTTAAAACAAGTTAATTTTTTACTTTTTTGAGGTGTTTAATTATATCAAGAAAAAATTTTTTTTTTCTTTTAGAAATTAGGAGATGTTACAAATTGCTCTATGCTTTTGGATGATTTCAAGATCTTTAAGGCTACAAAATTAAAAAAAAATTTAAATACAATAATATTTTTAACAATATTTACTTGTTAAATGTAAATTAACTTCAGAATTATTGTAAAATTATTATTTACATTCATAACAATTAAAACGTATATTTTTGAATGGATATATTGTGGAATTGTTTTTTTCGTAGTCATTTTATTTTCTCATATTTATAACAAAAAGTTATTAATAATATTTTTTTTATTTTTAATGGATATATATATTTTTTTTCTAAATATATTTTTTACATTAATAATGAGATTTAATTTGTTTCATATTTCGGGATATGATTTTTCACATCCACAAAGTAATTGTTCTTTAGTTTCTTCTTAATTGTTTTAATATTCTTTTCCTGTAACGTAAGAATGCATTTAACATATATAAAGATGTTTATAGTTTGTATGAGGATGTAAATAAATTAAATTTATATTTTTTCTTCTCCGCACATTTTACATTTTTCGTTTCAATGTTTCACATTTACTATAAAAATTTACCACAAATTTGTTGATAATAAAAAATTGTAATCTTTTACCCTTATATTCTTGTAATCTGATATTAAAAGTCAATTTAAAAAATATTACTTTTAATTGTTAATTATTTTAAAATAAGCACTGTTAAAAATATTCACAACTTTATATTTTTATATATATTTGTTTTTACTTTCTGTGTTAAATTTTTTTATGTTTTTGTAAACATTTTAACTAAATTTAAATTTTGTATTTTTATTTTGGAGGTTTTTGATAGTTTAATAGATTATTAGGCTTTTGCTCTTAATTAAAAATTACCGCTTTTAGGGTCTTGACATTTAAACAAAAATATTAAAAAATTTAATAATGAGCTTGCTTTCTCAAAATACATACTACAGCCAGTAGATCTTCTACAGAGGTTTCCTGCACTGGTATGCATTCAAATGCTCGCTGAGACATCAAATCAAGCAGAGGTTTTTTCATAACGACGAAAACCACCCATAGTTCAAGTTCCTAAAAGTAGTGTCTGCGTTCCCGTTTACAAGTCGAAGTCGGCGCTTTCTGCTTGATTATACATTTTAGGTATGGCTGAAAGATTCGCATTTTGAACGAATCGATATTGGGTAAGGTTATCAACATAAATATAAAAAGCTAAGAAGCTTACACCAAACAATAATAATTATTTAAAATTTAGAAATGAAATATTTTTCGTGGTCTGATTCTATGGCTTTCTAAAACTAGCTCGCATTCACCGAAGAGAAAAATCCCTCGTCACACAAATTAACACATAAAATTCATAAGTTACATTTTCAGTCCTATCTAGTCGACCAAGGCATGCATTCAGTATTATCTTGTTATGTCTCTCATCCGTTTTCGTGGCCAAGCACCAAATATTCGCCATCAGCTTCGATGATATTATATTTGATAAGGAAGTAAGGTCGTCCTATCTTTGAAATTTCTACATACAAATGAGATAGCTTATTCGTGACTTCACACCATCTCTATGCTGCTTGAGAGTTATCAGGTTATTCAGCACTTGATTTTTCATGCTCTCGGTCTTATAGCCTAGAAGCAACAGGTCTGTGTAAATACCAAATATGTGTACATCTATCAGCCTATCAACAAAGACCCCAAAGCAAATACCCTGTCCAATATTGGAAATTGTGTTCAGGCTCATGGTTGGAGTTGCCCCTACGATGTCTACAATTACAACCTAAGCAATGAAAATGACATGTGACATTTTGCTATAATGTACAGCATGGCCGCTTGCGGATAGGTGACAAGTGGTGTTCAGCTACGAACCATGTTTCTGTCTGGATACAGAGGATCACCGAATTCGACTCTGGAGATGTCCTGTCTAGCACTGCTGTCCACGCTTCGTTGACGAGCGGCACACTGCCCAACAAGATGTGTCAAGGTATTGGGTGCCATTTCCTACGATTACTGTACCCCACTGGTGATGACTGAAGGAGCGCTGAAAGTGTTGGCAACATGACCAACACATTCTGCGAACATGTGCTCTCGCCTGATGCAGCTTGACACCCCATTTTTTGGTACGATAATACCCGGCCTCACGCAGCGTGAGAACCTTTGGCCTGTATACGTGTTGTCAACATACTAATTTGCCAGCTAGGACCCTATATCAGGTATATCACTCACCCCTAAGAGATTTTTTGGGACCACATTGGATGGCAACTTAGACCAGCGGAAACCAAGGCAAATTCGATGTGTCAGTTGTATGAGCTGAGGCAGGATCTTCCTCAGAAGAACATCCGACATCTTTATCTCTCTTTGTCCGACCATATGGTGACCTGTTTCCATGCTACGGCTAGACCGACACCATACTAAGTAAATCTTGAAAGTGTCAGTCCCCTGCATTACATGCTTGGAGTGGTTCAATATTTTTCGTTTGCTATATACATATTAACATATCCTGTGCCTGTACATACTTATGGGCCCTTACGATGGCACATTCAGGGTCATTTTTTTGCATCATTTTGGCGAAAGGTAGAACTGCGATAGATGATGTTTCATGTTTCATTTTCTAAGAACATCAGACATTTATTTTGAAAATAGCCAAAATTTGGCAAATTTAGTTTGAAATGCTTTATCGTGGAAAAATTTTTTTTAATTTCCAACATTTCATAATATCCGAACATCTGATATTACGAATATCAGCTGTATATACACCGCGAGTCTCTTCCTTCTATCTTGTAAGATAGCGTCACATGAATAAATAACGTTTTTATGTCATATCTCAGGAAACAATTGATCGATTTATATCATATTTAGAAACAAGTAGTACTGAGGCAGATGATGTTAAGTGGTGTGTTTTAAGCATGTCAGACACCTAGTCTCAAAATGAAGAACATATAGCCATTTTATCTTAGAATGCTTTATCGTCAAAATAATGTAATCAATTCCATATTTACTTTGTATGCTGGTAGTAGGTATTAAGACTACCAACAATCCACATTCAGCATCTTTTTTTCTCCATTTTGTAAGATTGAGACAACTGAATAAATAAGGGTTTTCTTTGTAATATCTCGGGAAACAATTGACTGAACATTGCCAAATTTGGCATACAAATAGTACTGCGGCAGTTGCTATAAAATGGTATGTCTTAAGTTCCCCTGACACATATTTTCAATATGTTGGACACGTAAATATTTTAACTCTATATATTTTATCAACGAAACTATTTTTAACCTTATATTTGTATGCTGGCAGTGCCTATTACAACCATCAAATATGTNTATATTTTATCAACGAAACTATTTTTAACCTTATATTTGTATGCTGGCAGTGCCTATTACAACCATCAAATATGTATATGCGGAGCCTCGTTTCTATGCAATTTTGAATGATAGCCCAACCATCAAAAAATTAGGTTTTTATCTCATATCTCTGGAAACAATAAACCCATTATTACGAAATTTGGCGAAGATTATGAGTAATATAGTTTTGNACAACCATCAAATATGTCTATGCGGAGCCTCGTTTCTATGCAATTTTGAATGATAGCCCAACCATCAAAAAAATTAGGTTTTTTTATTTTATATCTCTGGAAACAATAAACCCATTATTACGAAATTTGGCGAAGATTATGAGTAATATAGTTTTGGTGTTCGGTAACAAGGCGATGGCGGTGAGGATTGAAAATTAGAGTCAAAAACATTGGGTGTATTCATAATTGAAATGGCAGACTGTGACCTTGACCGTGCACTTGTGACCTTCATATCGTGCCAATGACCTTGGGTGATCTTAAAGCCATGACATCCTATTAACTTCAAAAATGTTTAACAAATTTCCAAAAAAAAAAAATATTTAATTTAAATTTAGTCAAAAAAATGCAGTTTTAAAATTAAAAGAAAAATCTGTAAAAGTATTTAAAGTCGTGCGNGCCAATGACCTTGGGTGATCTTAAAGCCATGACATCCTATTAACTTCAAAAATGTCTAACAAATTTCCAAAAAAATAAATAATAATTTAAATTTAGTCAAAAAAATGCAGTTTTAAAATTAAAAGAAAAATCTGTAAAAGTATTTAAAGTCGTGCGGGATGTCAGTGGTGCTTAAAAAATATGGCGTGGAACATATCCACTCACTTCAAAACAACTACCACATATTATTATTGGCTCCCTTCTAACATTTCATTGGATTTACGTCACATCCCTTCCCTTCATCTAACCCAAAGTTATTTTGGCTCTCCTCGAGATTTATATTCACTGCCAAATCGTAATGGCCTATTAGTTGTCGAAACTTCCCTGTGTCTACACATAATATATTTTATTAGTTTCACATCAAACTCAACCCCCTCCCATAATTTCTTTATCCCCATTTACTATCAGCATTGCTGCCACCCCCCACCCCTTTTTCAGTTTCCATACCTTCTCAAGGCAATACCTTCCCCTCCCACAATCAATTAAACATTAACTATATTGGGTAAATACTATGTTCCCCACTACAACCCACTATATCCTGATCAATTATTAGCCCTCGCACAATCACTTTCCACTGCTGCTAATTGTTTTCAGCATTATCTATTAGGTAATATTAGTGAGGAAAGTAATTAATTGGATAAAAGGCACCTTTCACCGCAGTTCCTCATTTGATGCAACAGTTGAAGNAATCAATTAAACATTAACTATATTGGGTAAATACTATGTTCCCCACTCCAACCCACTATATCCTGATCAATTATTCACCCTCGCACAATCACTTTTCACTGCTGCTAATTGTTTTCAGCATTATCTATTAGGTCATATTAGTGAGGAAAGTAATTAATTGGATAAAAGGCACCTTTCACCGCAGTTCCTCATTTGATGCAACAGTTGAAGGACCACTCTTACCCATCCCTGATCTGTTTAGCATTCAGTCCGGTAATTTATTTAATGTCCGGATATTCTGATATGAATGAGCATGGGGTATTATTGGACTACTCATTATTATACATATATATTTTATTCATCAACGTAATAAATCTACCAAATTCCCTGTACCGATTCAATTCAGCCAGCCATTCAAGAAAACAATATATTATAATAAAATACATTACTGGATGTAGTTGTGATACGGGAGTTTGGGGACAGGATTTAAGCAGCAGGAGCCAGGAGCTATCTGCCAACTCGGCTGACGTCACAGGCAGATGTCACGGTCAGAAGTCTGAGGCGACCATGTTATCGAAAGATTGACTCGTTCCACTGCAAAAATCACTTACTAAATAAATTTCATTTGCGCAAAAATTACTTTATATCAAATATGAAAAAAATTAAGAAACTACCCGATCGAGTCCTCAAATGAGCAAAACGGATAAGAGATTATATTATGCGAGAGGTAAAACTTCCCCAGACCAGCATGGTACTAGATGGCATAGTTTGATTATACCTTTTTATGTAATCAATATTAAATGCGAAAATATCGTTTAGATTTAAACACAAAATCAGTTGGTTTAAATTACGTTAAAAGTATGGGAAAAAAATTGTATATTCATATTTGTACAATCATTGTTCAGCGTGTACGCATTTGTACAAGATGAAATTTAGCTCCAATAAAAGACTCTATAGAGCACCTGCCAACACATTGAACAGTGTCTGTGTGTCTGTGAACCCACGTCGAGAACAGCAACCCTCAATATGCAGCTTGGCGTGCCACTCGTCGTTTCCTGTCGTAACATTCAGACTACGGTTAGTCATGTATTATATCTGAGTGGCTCCACATGACTTGGTCCTCACTCGTCAAAACCTTATATTTTAACTATTACTTGGTGCAGCTATAACCGCTGTCAGTTAGTTCTTAGGCTGAATGGTGCCCCGAGTGTATGCACAACAAACAATCTGTATAGAAAAGAAATTAATAGAATGGCTGTTCGTTGTGATGTACGGACTTTCAATAAACCGTTGAAAAATACCGCTGTCTCATACATGCATACATAATGACGAACATAATGACTGGTATGCGTCCAGTAGAGTTGGTACGACGGACTGAATGTAGAGCCATGTCTTAGCGTTGAATTAAAAGCAGAATATATACGAACACAAACATTTCATGTTTTACTGTTTTTAATGCATAATATGTAAGAGTTAAAAAATTTGTAACGAATGCACANAACATTTCATGTTTTACTGTTTTTAATGCATAATATGTAAGAGTTAAAAAATTTGTAACGAATGCACATCATTTTAAAAATTATACAATTTCTCTTGACTGATGCATGAGGAGAATGACCAGCCAGTGCCAATGTCAGTTTTTCTTAGTGCGCAATAATACAATATGTGCATACAATTACGAAGATATTAAAGGCGTTGGACACGGAAAAATATGTATTTTTTATATTTGTACCACATACTGTTCATTTTGTAGTCATTATCTGTGACTACCTTTTCCTCAGATAAATTATTTTTTGATCTTATGGCTTTTGCAATATGACATTTCAGACTCATTATTTTACTATTTAGAATTTTACAAATAATAAAAACAACCTTACGTACACAAAAATACATAATTCACACAGAAAGAAGATAACAACTACTACTTTAAGAAGTCTTTGAATTTGTAAGATAAATTAATTTTGCAATTTTTAAAAATTGCGTACATAAGAAAATTCTTGTTTTATTGGATTTTTGTCAGCAACTTAATTTTTTTAGAAAATGTCGTTTTTATACATACACTAAAATTAATTAAAACAAAATCCCTCAGATGCCACTTTTAAATTTTCTGCATATAGTTNTCGTTTTTATACATACACTAAAATTAATTAAAACAAAATCCCTCAGATGCCACTTTTAAATTTTCTGCATATAGTTAGTTATAATTTATTTGTACATTACCAAAACATTAAAACTTTGACATTGACCTGTATTTTGCAAAATAATATGCTGTATAAAAATATTTCATGTTAGGATAAGGCAATCACAGATAATGCCTACAAATTAAATTATATATGCTTCACATATTAAAAAAAATACACATTTTCCCGTTTCCTACGCTTTAAAGCAGGGCTTTCGAAAGTTCTCAGCTTAACACGAACAGCCTTAAACAACATTCGAGGCACGTGTAAATGAATCACGATGGTCCGGGGAACAGGTTTGAGG
>NQII01020574.1:2635-14232 GCA_002778355.1 Clitarchus hookeri
ACGCATTTGATGGCCAACGAGTTGCACACCATGATATACAGATCAATACACTAACGTTATTTACTGAATCGAAGATCATCGTTAGTCACACGCAACGCGATTCTGAGGTAGGCGAGATGCAACTGTCGTGATCTACTGATACAATCGCTCACTACCCTCGTGCGACATGCACATTTCGATTGTTTTTGTAGTCACTGCACTGCTCTGATTTTGTGCTAAGTTGTGCTATAAGAGTTTATTATAGAAGTTTTATTTCAAATGGTTTTGTAGATTTGATAAGTAAGCCTATCTTATTTGGCATCCAGCAACCAAGTTGTATTAATTTTTTTCTGTGACTGTAAATTNAGATTTGATAAGTAAGCCTATCTTATTTGGCATCCAGCAACCAAGTTGTATTAATTTTTTTCTGTGACTGTAAATTGTGATTTTCTTTTTTATGTTTTGAATAAATATCTACAAAAAACTTTTTGGAGACTTTGTTTTAACTGTAATTTTTTTTTTTTACTTTTAACTTTAATAAGTTACATTATTTTGTTAATTTGCCCAAGTATGAGCGCATGCAATAGCAATACTAGCTAGCATGCAGAACATGCAATAGNTACATTATTTTGTTAATTTGCCCAAGTATGAGCGCATGCAATAGCAATACTAGCTAGCATGCAGAACATGCAATAGTTCACTCTCCTTCACAAAGTACTCAAAAGTTTGTAGTTGTTAAGATAGCATGGACAGGTTATAAACGTTCTTTTTCCCATTATAAAAACAACGCCAAAATGTTAACAATGTTCACCTTTAAAAGTGTTACAGCTGAAACATTCGCCCGTTTAAGGAAGACTCACTTTTAGATNAAATGTTAACAATGTTCACCTTTAAAAGTGTTACAGCTGAAACATTCGCCCGTTTAAGGAAGACTCACTTTTAGATAATACAGTGTATTTACTTCTTCATTTAGAAGATAACTTGCCGTAAACAGTTGTTAAATGACCAAAGAATAATGTTTAACATCATTTACGAGTTGAATTAAATTGCGTCAACACCTCACAAATCAATATTTTAACATAAGACTACGCACAAGCAAATGGCAGACGTTGCTATTACGTTAAGAGTACCATAACAAAAACAATTGTTATAAAACTTAATTAATGAACAGAATTGATGCAAAGTTTTACAGCATACTTCCACAGTAATATTTGTCACTCGATGCAAGCTTCATGAAAACTGGTCCAGTCACACAGTTCTGAATGCACCTAATACTTACGTTTGCTTCTGAAAAAATCCACTTTTTGCTTATAAAATTTAATTGCGTACATTGATATGAATGTATCTTCACCATAATATTAAAAACACAATACCTAGGCAATGACAATGCATTTCAGGGAAGTGCATAAAACACACATAACACAGAATCTATTTTTATCCAAATTACTTACCTTTAAGGATAGTCGTGAAAATTCGTACTTACTGTTTGATATATTGGCTCATACAAGTTAAATAGTTTGGACAAACATTATAATACTGTTTTAACATATTCGTAACACTCAAAGAATGTTTCACGTGCAGTATAAAACATTTTTATGCTGTTATTGTTTCAAAATGAGTGACACCTTGCCGAGGTATTAACTTACTTGCAGTAATACTAAATAACACTCACACATTTATATAAGCTTTCATAATTGCAACACATATTGCAAATAAAACAAAACACACTCATTCTAAGTTTCTTCAAGTTTATTTGAGGTTTAAAATTTATACTGACTTCAATTACATAAATAAGCANCATTCTAAGTTTCTTCAAGTTTATTTGAGGTTTAAAATTTATACTGACTTCAATTACATAAATAAGCACTTTTTCCAGGTCTTCATATATTAAATTTCAAGAATTTCTGAGACACTAAGCTACGTGGAAATTCATCAGAAATCAATAACAAGCAATGCCACTTCATTCAGAGCATCTATAAAAACTATTTATTATGTTATTGGATACGTCATTTCAGAAGATACAAACATTTTAAATCATGTTGGTCATAAACCACTGTTGTGTTGACACATGAGCGTGGACCGGGAAAAAAAAACCAACAAAACTAACTTGAATGTTGTGTCAGGTAGGTAATGATGTGAAATAGTTAGGAACATTGTGTGTTAGAATCATGCCACATTTTATTCTTATTTGCATGCAACAAAAAGAAACTGAATTGCAGATGACAAAAAATTTTTACTTTACAAATATTTGAGTAAAGGTGACAAGTAGCGCTAGGCTACCAATAGTAGATAAAAAAAACGGACAGAAGTACAAGTGCTCACAGTGTAGTACTTGTCAACAGGCACACACATGCAGGACGAGACACTTTTCATGTGGTTGCGTTGTGTTGTCTGTGTGTGCACGCGCACGTACGGGTATGTGTGTGTGGGTGTGCACACGCATGCCTGTTGACCAGTACTAGACTGTGAGTACTTGCTTCTGTCCTTTTTTTATATATTTCAACTTTACAAATACTAAGGTGTTAAAACATGGAACTACTTCTCATAGTTTACTGCCATCTTAAGGGTGAGTATTGCTGTCATTTTTACGTTAAAACAAATGCAGTTAAATACAGTGCTTTTTTCAGAAGTTTATTTCAAAAATCTTACGTTATCATAAACCACCTATATTTATATATTACTTGAGCTGTACTGCAGGATAGTGTAAATAAGTAAAAGTGTAATTATATTTTTAAAAAGGAGACAGAACAACACAAGTACTCACAGGCCGGTACTTGGGGGACACACACATACACACGAGCGTGTGCGCGCACACCCCCCCTCCCCCCCACCCCCCACTCCCACATGGTTGCAATGTTTCGCTGGCTTAGGTAGTTTCCTCAGGCGGCTAGTGGTCGCACATTACAGTCTGTTGAGCGGAAGTTGGCAATCAATTATCCTAGCGACTGGGAGGTGAACTAGGGAGCAGCAGGAAATTTGTAATGTGGCAGATGGGTTATCTTATATTTAGGCCAGGTGGCTGTCTGGATTTAGTTTGCTGGTCCAGCCAGCAAAATATCACAACTACGTGGGAAATTTGTTTGAATGACTTTGTGCATGTGTCTTTTTCTGCGATTACCACCCTGTTAGTACTTGTGTTTTCCATTGCCTTTTTAAAAATGTGATTAGTATTTAAGCTGCCTATTCCTGCCACATCAAAGTTGGAGTATAGTCGCAGTCGCAAGATGTTTCTTGTTAAAAGCTTAAGTTGACAATAAATCAAATCCAAAGTAGCAAGTGTGCTCTCCCCCCTCCCCCCATTGCAAGCATGGTTATTAGCCAGGTTTCAGAAAAGTAAACCACTTTAAGAATGCATAGTGTTAAGGGAGGTATATGTGTGTGGGCAGAAATAGAGTGCAGTGTGGGGACTGTGTGTCACAGGCCAGCGAGCTGGAGGTGCTCCAGGCTGTGCTCAAGTGGGGAGAGCAGGAGCTCGTCAGGCGCATGGAGGACCGAGGTATGTCACCGCTCTCTTTTTACCCTCTCCAGGACAATCTCCTTTCCTCTGTCATTCCTCATAACCTTTCAAAAGTTACACAGTGGAACCTCATTGATAAAAACCTCTTCCATTCAAATTTGTCTTTCTCTTGGAAGGAGATGGAGGAATTAATGTTAATACAGTTGATAATAAATATATTTTAAATTGTAAGACAATGTAATGTCAAGTGCACTGGTAAAAGGTTATAAAAATCTTATTATTTTGAAATGTACTGAATCACAGAAATTTGTTGAAATTTTTGTATTAAAAACATTTGTAAATACAAACGTCACTATTCCAAAAGAAAAAAAAAATTGTGTCCTTTGAGGTTTGTATTAATGAGATTTCAAGTAGGAATGGGTTGATTCCAGTTCCTGTACTTTATTTATAGAAACAGTCAACATTGTTCCTGCCAAATTCGTACTGTGCAATAACAACTTTACATAAAATGATTCACCATAAAAATAGTACACATTACGCAAACACAATTTCATTATTGTAAACAAACAAGTCAGTCAGCCAGCCATGAACTAAAATAAACTGCCCTAGATGTCACAGAATTCTGGTGCACTGTCTGTCAGATTTTCCATGCTATCGATACTTGCGACACTACCATCATTCCACTGGACTACTCGAGAAGTCGATCACGGGAAAATAGCGTCCATGTTGTTGATGTCCCATCAGTGGAAATTATATTCATTAGAAATTGGTAATATAACTATGACATAAACAGAACATTGTGAGCGCTTTGAAGTCAAGAAGTCTTAAGGTAGTTACACAATTGAAAACTTTTAACATTTGACTTTACGCGTTGACTTTACGTTTTGACTTTAAATTGGCTTTTTGTTATGTTGTCCACCAGGATGTTATTCGCGTGTAGTTCATTCTGTCATATCATGCTTTTAAGCTCGGTTCATGATGAAAAACTAGTACAGTACATAACGAACGTGTTATTTATGTACATCGCGACTATGAACCATGTCATAAAAATAGACCTACCTACTTACTTTTTAATATGTACTTGTTTGTTATGGACTGAGCCTTACCCTGTTTTTCTATTTCTCCACTTTATTTTCCTTTAAGGGTGCATGCCTGTTTAATTGGTAATTTAAAACAGACTAGAATTAATGGTAATATATCCTGATGTGTTTCGATTGTCACCATTAATATGTTTTAACTTGTCTGTTCTTGTCAACTCTTAAGTGTACATTGTAGAATTGGCACATCACTATCATACTATATTTTCAGACATGTAAATTCCTTTGTTTGAGAGTTCTCTTTCACAGTCTTAAACTGTTTCCACCAATACTAACACACAGATATATTTTGAGTCACATGCCTTGAAGAATCCCAACACTCCATTCCATAACCTCTATGGGAAGTAGGGGTGTGTGAACAGTGGATTTTGATGTTCAAATATTTTCTAACGGAATAGTAAAATTTTTGAATAACATGCGAATAGTTTT
Organism: Clitarchus hookeri; assembly: GCA_002778355.1. NCBI lineage: Eukaryota > Metazoa > Arthropoda > Insecta > Phasmatodea > Phasmatidae > Clitarchus > Clitarchus hookeri. The sequence goes on from NQII01020574.1 coordinate 7,598, forward strand.
GAAGTTGAATAGCTACTACTTAGCATTTAATTTTAGTTATATGTAATAGAAATAACTACCATTTCACTGTCAATCAACAAAATGTTCCTACACAAATACTTGCATTTTCAAGTTCAGTTTATCATGTTTAAAAGATGATTTCCTGTTTATTGAACTTTAAAAGTATGCTCCAAAATAATGTAACTGTTAATAAATAATGCACTTAATTTTTTCATGAATTATGAAAATATGAGACAGATACATTGTGACAAAATTATGATAACTTGCATGCATTTTCACTGCAGGGAAGAATTGAGATATTTCTGTTCAGAAAATAGCCCAAAGTTCTTCGCAGAAAAATGAAAGCTTTATCAGGAAAGGAAGCTGTTTCCTTGGTGTTGCAGTTTTATTTTCAGCTATCATCAGTTTTGTTTTCACTGATCATCATTGTTTATGACATGCATGATGCCTTGAAGTTTAATACGTGTATTTTCGCAGCTGAATTGGTAGCACATTCTGCAAACGCAGCAGTTTGGTGCTTGCGATTGCTGTACTATTTTTTTCTAACGAACTACAAGCTGTTTGTAGATGTTTGCAATTTATTGCTATCGTGATCCTGAGTTGGTAGCAGAATCTGGTTACCTTTAAGTTGTAAATTCTATGAAACACTATGTAAATGCAAATGCTTTGTTGTAAATGCTTGCAACTGTCTTGAGACCAATTAAACTTGTATGGCTCGCTACTACTAGCTCTGTTAGTTCACGTTCAACCCACCACACGCATGATACCACGCCATGTTGGTATTGTATGTTTCCAGTCCGCATCACTTTTCTGTTCTCCACCGTGTTGCTAAATCATGACCAACGATGTACCCAAAATTGTATGCTTTGGAATGTGTTTGCAGAAATAAAATGTTATAATTTCCCCGGATTTCCAAAAATATTCGGTCCGTTTGTTACGTGGAGTGACGTGGTATGTGAATAAAAGCGATAAAAAGACATTTTGGTTTTTGTAATGCACAACTGCGATAACATAACCTTTTCATGCTTATTGCTTTGGCTGCAAACAATAAAGGCTGCACTGCAATTGATTTAGCACAGAAAACAACGCAGGAACAGAAATTAGAATAGTACATGTATTAGCATGACACTAGCTACAATCACGCACAGAAAAATAGCACAGGGGAAGCGCACATAAAGTAGGGCTATACTCTATCATTCCTGTGCGTGTGCACCGTGCACGGCCAATCAGAACATCGATACCACAGAGTTCATGTGACAATGAAAATGGCTACAAAAGTAGTGAATTTGACTAGTGCTTGAAGAGTTTGGCGCCATATAAACAGAAATTAGTTTTGATTGAAATTGCTATTGTACAAGCAATGTATGTTTAGATGAACGGTATAACATATTATATTTCTACATATTAAGACACTGGCAGCAAAGTAAACAGAGCGGTCAACAGTATTTTTTCATTCCAATGTTGCCACCACATGCACGCGCAATTTACAAAGCATAGTTTCCTTCCATTTTCACGTCTGTTTTCTGTAAACATCCGTCGTTTCTGTGCATGTGCTATATTGATTGTAGTTTTCAGATTGGAGCTGCGCGTGTGTTCTATACTATCGCACGTGCTGTGCTGTGCTGTGCTGTAATCAATTCTAGTGCGGCCTTAAAAAAGAATAAATATATCCTACTTCCGTTAATGTGTGTAACCGTTTTTCTTAATAATCCTTAATTATCATGTTTATAAACGAGTTGCTCAATAACATAATCGATGTAAACAACCTTGCTTGGATCGTTTATTTGCTGCCGTATCAAATGGAAAAAATTCATAAAATCATTATCACGATCGGTAATGGTCCAGCTCTAATTACTATGGAATAAATTTTTTAATGAACATCTTCAAGTGAGTAGGTATGTCAAGCAATTAACCACTTGAGACGGGAATGTAAATTATTCACAATTTTGGCATAAGATATTGAAAGTTTGAATGTGAATAATTTGTANACCACTTGAGACGGGAATGTAAATTATTCACAATTTTGGCATAAGATATTGAAAGTTTGAATGTGAATAATTTGTATATTACTATTCGCAACTATTTGAATTTTCGAATATTCGCACACCCCTAATGGGAAGTAACATTGTATGTAATTTTTGTTATTCAGTTGTTGGCTGGATGTATTAAGTGTATTTTAGGTGTCGACACTGCAACATTGGTTTTTTGTTTTCCTGTCAATCAATTTTTTATATATTGATTAGAAATGTAAACAGTTAATAAATACAAGTTCATTTTTTAATATTTGNTCCTGTCAATCAATTTTTTATATATTGATTAGAAATGTAAACAGTTAATAAATACAAGTTCATTTTTTAATATTTTTTATGATTTTATGTACAGTTTTTTAGTTAGTCTCATAAACAGTAGTGGATTTCTGCCAAAAATAACAGTTTGTGTGCTGTGGAAAATAGGCAACCCGACACATTACCCTGCAACAGATTCTTCAATATGTACTTTGCTCCCAATGTTTTATTCACAGTGATGCAACCCTGTCGTTGTCCTAATTTTTTTTATAATTGGGGAATAACTTTAATATGAAGGTTGGCTGCCATTGAAACATTTTATCTAAGAATGGGAAAATCAATTCCACCGATTATGTGTAAATAATCTATAACTGATAATCTAAAAAAGTTCTCGATTCTCTTACACAGTTATGTGAACAAAAAGCACCATGAAGAAATAAATGTGGTAGTGAGGTATTTGGTTATGCAAAATTGTGAAATTTGGCAAATTTTATACTCTGATTATCATTACATGGAAACGTTAATAGAGTGAAACTAATGTTTTTGTGAGACTAGCTGTGCCCGCGGCTCCCCTGGCGTGGACTACAGAATTATTGTTTAGGTNCCTGGCGTGGACTACAGAATTATTGTTTAGGTTTTTTTTTTAAATAAAGTGCATATTATACATATTATAAAACTCAATGTCTCTGTGAATTAAATGGTAAAAACGTTTATTAGTATTTCCCTGTTATAGATAGATATGCTACCACTGAGTTTTTTTTAGGTCTTTTTATTCTACACATTTCTTGATGTTTAGACAGCGTTTGCAATAGAGCACGCTGGCGGCAAACTTTTTTCCGGCTTGATTCACTATTATCGTCGCTGCTTATTTCCGACTTGATTCACTATTATCGTCGCTGCTTATTTCCGACTTGATTCACTATTATCGTCGCTGCTTATTTCCGACTTGATTCACTATTATCGTCGCTGCTTATTTCCGACTTGATTCACTATTATCGTCGCTGCTTATTTCCGACTTGATTCACTATTATCGTCGCTGCTTATTTCCGACTTGATTCACTATTATCGTCGCTGCTTATTTCCGACTTGATTCACTATTATCGTCGCTGCTTATTTCCGACTTGATTCACTATTATCGTCGCTGCTTATTTCCGACTTGATTCACTATTATCGTCGCTGCTTATTTCCGACTTGATTCACTATTATCGTCGCTGCTTATTTCCGACTTGATTCACTATTATCGTCGCTGCTTATTTCCGACTTGATTCACTATTATCGTCGCTGCTTATTTCCGACTTGATTCACTATTATCGTCGCTGCTTATTTCCGACTTGATTCACTATTATCGTCGCTGCTTATTTCCGACTTGATTCACTATTATCGTCGCTGCTTATTTCCGACTTGATTCACTATTATCGTCGCTGCTTATTTCCGACTTGATTCACTATTATCGTCGCTGCTTATTTCCGACTTGATTCACTATTATCGTCGCTGCTTATTTCCGACTTGATTCACTATTATCGTCGCTGCTTATTTCCGACTTGATTCACTATTATCGTCGCTGCTTATTTCCGACTTGATTCACTATTATCGTCGCTGCTTATTTCCGACTTGATTCACTATTATCGTCGCTGCTTATTTCCGACTTGATTCACTATTATCGTCGCTGCTTATTTCCGACTTGATTCACTATTATCGTCGCTGCTTATTTCCGACTTGATTCACTATTATCGTCGCTGCTTATTTCCGACTTGATTCACTATTATCGTCGCTGCTTATTTCCGACTTGATTCACTATTATCGTCGCTGCTTATTTCCGACTTGATTCACTATTATCGTCGCTGCTTATTTCCGACTTGATTCACTATTATCGTCGCTGCTTATTTCCGACTTGATTCACTATTATCGTCGCTGCTTATTTCCGACTTGATTCACTATTATCGTCGCTGCTTATTTCCGACTTGATTCACTATTATCGTCGCTGCTTATTTCCGACTTGATTCACTATTATCGTCGCTGCTTATTTCCGACTTGATTCACTATTATCGTCGCTGCTTATTTCCGACTTGATTCACTATTATCGTCGCTGCTTATTTCCGACTTGATTCACTATTATCGTCGCTGCTTATTTCCGACTTGATTCACTATTATCGTCGCTGCTTATTTCCGACTTGATTCACTATTATCGTCGCTGCTTATTTCCGACTTGATTCACTATTATCGTCGCTGCTTATTTCCGACTTGATTCACTATTATCGTCGCTGCTTATTTCCGACTTGATTCACTATTATCGTCGCTGCTTATTTCCGACTTGATTCACTATTATCGTCGCTGCTTATTTCCGACTTGATTCACTATTATCGTCGCTGCTTATTTCCGACTTGATTCACTATTATCGTCGCTGCTTATTTCCGACTTGATTCACTATTATCGTCGCTGCTTATTTCCGACTTGATTCACTATTATCGTCGCTGCTTATTTCCGACTTGATTCACTATTATCGTCGCTGCTTATTTCCGACTTGATTCACTATTATCGTCGCTGCTTATTTCCGACTTGATTCACTATTATCGTCGCTGCTTATTTCCGACTTGATTCACTATTATCGTCGCTGCTTATTTCCGACTTGATTCACTATTATCGTCGCTGCTTATTTCCGACTTGATTCACTATTATCGTCGCTGCTTATTTCCGACTTGATTCACTATTATCGTCGCTGCTTATTTCCGACTTGATTCACTATTATCGTCGCTGCTTATTTCCGACTTGATTCACTATTATCGTCGCTGCTTATTTCCGACTTGATTCACTATTATCGTCGCTGCTTATTTCCGACTTGATTCACTATTATCGTCGCTGCTTATTTCCGACTTGATTCACTATTATCGTCGCTGCTTATTTCCGACTTGATTCACTATTATCGTCGCTGCTTATTTCCGACTTGATTCACTATTATCGTCGCTGCTTATTTCCGACTTGATTCACTATTATCGTCGCTGCTTATTTCCGACTTGATTCACTATTATCGTCGCTGCTTATTTCCGACTTGATTCACTATTATCGTCGCTGCTTATTTCCGACTTGATTCACTATTATCGTCNTGAATATTTTTACTTTCTCTACAAACATTTTAAATTGTTTTTAGGAAGTTTTATGCCATATTGGATTTTTTGCTGTGGTTGTGGTGATCTGAGGTGATCACACAGCTAGGAATTTGTATTAATTTGTTGATACACGAGTCTGAGTCGCTATACCAGGCAAGTACGATGGTACGAAGACGTGATAATATTTACAAGCAAAGAGGAGGTCTGAGTTTGGACGACAACCGTGTTAAATATTGGGTATGTTTTGCCTTCTGCGATCTTATAAAGTGAATGTGCAAGGACTGTATTTACGCACATATAAGCCTGTGAGCTTAATCTTTAGGGAAGACTTTCTGGCTAGTCGTATTTGCATATTACATATTTTACTTCGAAATAATTTGCAAATAAATATAAATTTATAAGTAGTTAGTTTTACTTCTCAGATGTTCAACATTACTTCACATGCCCAAGTTGCAAAATGTACGATTTTGATTAGGAATGGACAGATACAGATTCCAATACGATGCATCGGCCGATAAATCCAAAATTGGTATTTGCTATAATCAGCCATGGTCTAACTAAATTATTTCATCAACCAGAATGATTTTAATTTTGATGGAAATTACAGCAACTTCGTTATCTTGCGGGACATGTTTTCACAAACAATATTTTAATTTTTGCAACCAAAAAACTACTTTGTTGATTTTATTTTTGTATTTCAGTAACACGTGATTTGAAATTACTTAGCGGATAAAGGTATTGCTGGCTTGATGCTTCTACACATTTAACTCTATAGAAACCGTACCCAGTGAAATTCGTAAAATAAAATGTAATTCAACTCTGAATACTGGTATAGTACCTGCTTTTGAGGTAGATAAATTTCATTTGCAAAAAAAAAAAATTTTTGCTGCTATAATATTTATTGTTACATGTCTTCTGTCACCTACAAGTCAACAAACAATTGCGAAAGAAATACAACTGTATATAAATTTATTGCTTGCAGCATTACACAGTGCGATAGAGGAAATGTGTCCGATAGCATAGCACCTTGCATATTGACTGGTACAAATTGGCAAATTTTATTTCTAAACGTGAGCGTGTAGGACTAAAAGTTGTTTTTCTTAAATTATTACAAAAATGGAATTTATTTTGAGTAGTTTGTGATTGACTGGATGTAAGACAAGTAGAATTCACTTTGAACCACATATTTTCTTTGTCAACATTTTTTACACGAACATCAACACGTACATGTTTTACGCAAACATAA
>NQII01020575.1:0-19426 GCA_002778355.1 Clitarchus hookeri
TACTCTTCTGCTTTAATATTGAAACTTATTTCTTAAGGCTCAACTTCACCCCTTGTGCAGAAATTATTCATTTCCACGTCATAATTTCGGATTCATAGTAATTACTGCAATGTACGATTATAGAAAATTTACGTTTTACGAGTTGTTTAATATTTTTGTGTGTAACTTTAATTGTCTGTTATCTGCTTGTAAAAAGTCGAGATATTTATACTTTATTAATAAGCTCTAATTTTTTTACAAACCTTTAAAATTACGCACAAAAATATTAAACAACTCGTAAAATGTAAATTTTCCCAAATAGTACATTGTGAGTAATTACTATGAATCCGAAATTATGATGCAGAAGCAAAGAATTTCTGCAAAAGGGGTGAAACTGAGTCTTTAACGGTGAATAAACACATCAATAATGAATACTTATTGTTATTAGTGTTTTGTTCCATGGAAAACACGTACCTGGGAGAAGTGCAATTAATAGAATACATTTTGCCCTCGGAAATATTGTATTATATTACATATTTAAAATAAGATTTATTTGTTTATTAATTTATTGTAAATGTAGAATTGACAAAGTTAAATTCATACACTCTGTATGTACTCGGTCAAAGATAGCCACTGATACTTACTTTTGTAGTAGCTTAGTGGACAGTAAGTGGAACACACTCCTAATATAAATACAAACACTGTGAGGGATTAACAGATTTTCTATACAATTATGCCAAAGGGACAACACACCGCATTTGTATGCATTCAGTTTATTAATATTTTGCGTCAGAACTATTTTTACTTGGCATTACCAACATTCCTATATTCTCCCTGTTTTCATTCATATTAATTACAAAGGAAACATAATTTACAGGCGAAATATAAGCACGTCATACATGGGGTGATTTTTCAAAGGTTTGATTCAAAAAGTGGGAATAAACCGTGAATAAACAATAGTAACTTTATTTTTGGGGAATGGTTTTGAACGTAAGTGGTTTCATGGCATGTAGTCATCCCAGATGGAAAGTATACTGCCTCCTAAGAGAACCTGGTTCCCCAGTCTCGCGACAGCACTACCTCCGGAGGCATATGAAAACTTGGTGGCAGAAATCAGCAAAAAACAGCGAAAATCCAAAGTTTCTTCATTTTACACAGACATACAATCAAAGTGACTTTAGTTGGAGACATTTTCACTCATTATACTTACGAATGCTAGTCCTTTGTTAGTATCGCTCATGCTACTTAAGTGGCAACTTACAATATTGACTAAGGATACTTACCAGAGTCTATTATTGCTTCGAAAGTATTTTCCAGTATTCTCCAAATGATTGGGTCCGTTGTGGAAGTTTGGGCTTGTGAAATGCCAAAGAAAGCTGAGTCAAACTTGTCCTTGCCATGTATAGCACCTCTCTTGCGTTGAACTCCGAGTTTGTCTGGGGAAAAATAGAAAATATAACATAAATCCATGTAGCTGCAGATTTCAATACGCGCCCTTTACCGAGACAAATTTTGTGAGGTACTGTGGAATTGCTAAAGCTTTGTAACAGTTCATGATTGTAGCCAGAAGTAAATCACAGTTAAACAACTAAGTGCCTTTAATAAAAATTTGAATGTTTGAATATATATATATTTAACTTTTCAGTATTATCTATGCATGTTTTTGCTATGTAACTTCGGCCCATGGCAAGTTGATGCCTATCCATTTTGAATTCATTGCTTGTATTTACGTGTACTTTATTACTAAGATTCTAAACTGGCTTGCTAAGGTCGGGGTTTGTCGTTCTGTCGTCGACCACTGATGTCGGAATCGTTGTTCAGAGAGATTGAAAGCTGGTGATGTTGAAGGGAGATATAATCAACTTTTAAAATGTCACTGCTCGTACATGTACATATTTTACCGGACACGTAGACTGGCATGCGCCCAGTAAAGATGGTAAGGACGGAGGGATAGTAGTTCTATGTCTTCACGCTGAATTAAAAGTGTTCTGTAAACATTTGTGAGTACTGAAATGTTTTTTTCCTTGTGATTTGTTCTATATGTATAAGGTTAAGANCCTTGTGATTTGATCTATATGTATAAGGTTAAGAATCGGCGAATTTGTAAAATATTTACTTTTCTGATAATTTCACAGTTTCACTCGATGGGGACATGAATAAATTGATGAGGCTCGTATCAATGTTAATTTTACATAAGGTGGAAAAATACACAATGTGCATACTCTTAGATATTAAGCAAGTATTTCGAAAGTGGTAAGTTTACTGTGAACAGCCTATATCATAATTTAACCTAAACTAATTACCCTCAAAATACTCTCTGTAACACTATAACATCCAATCATCATAAAAATATGTCTTATAACTACCCACAACTCAATCCTAAAACAGTATACTTTGAGTAGTGTAATAAGTGTTTCTGGACCATCGCAGTGGAGCGTCACCTGTCCAATCAAACAGCCACCGATCGCCAGGTGGAAACTATCCTTANGAAACAGTATACTTTGAGTAGTGTAATAAGTGTTTCTGGACCATCGCGGTGGAGCGTCACCTGTCCAATCAAACAGCCACCGATCGCCAGGTGGAAACTATCCTTATGCTGAGAGAAGACCAATAACCCCTCAGTAGTCAGGACACTTCAAAATAATGTCAGCAAAACTCAACGTGGCGACGGTCTCCTAGAGCAAATTCCCATTTCCTCGCTGCTCTAGATTCAGATTAATTATTTTTAATTAAATTCTTGGCCGAAAGAAAATGATGTGCCCTTAAATTTGCCTCAACTGTCAATATTTCATTCGAATTTACTTTAGTATGTAAGGTGTAATTTATACAGTAAGTAAACAATTCGAAACCAAACAGATTTAGAGCAGATGTTACCGGAGTTCAGGACTAAATACGGTTGCCATTTAATTATGCAACCTTATTTGGTGTTCTCAAAAATAGACATAATGCTTTCACAAGCGATAGCATTTTTAGATAGTTTTAATAGATATTATTTTAAGTTTGTAATCAGACTTACCTTTCTGCCAGTTAGGAATGGACGTATCTTGTACCATCTCAATATTGCCTAATAGATTATTCCCAAATTCGTCCAGATTTTTTGACAGAGGGAATGTTCCTCCAATGCCTGATATGACTACATCATCAGGAGCTGGATCGGCGCTTGTAAAACTGGCCATGGTTCCTGAGTAGCTGGAACAAAGTTGATATGTAATACTTCACTAGTCTATTTTGCATTCAGTAACACAAATATTTGTGTGCGCTTCACTTTAAATCTGAAATATCTTGAGTGGAGCCAAATGTAAATGGCTTCCTTTTACGATGGCTTAATTTCATTACTTGACGACTAAGACCGGCTTTGGTAGTATTTGCGACTAAGACCGTCCTTGTGTTTACGACTAAGGCAAGCCTCAGTAGTATTTATGACTAAGAACAGCCTCGTATTTACAGCTAAGCTAGTCTTATAATACTTACGGCTTAGACTAGCCTCGTAGCATTGTTAAAATTACTGATACTAGTCTGCAGTAATAACCTCTTAAACTTATATCTGTTATTATATCAGGCATAGAATCTGCTCCAAATAAAACTAGACTATCTTTTACATTTTTCAAAGCAGTTTTAAGTGCAGAGATTACATATGCATTTTCTAAGTGTGAAATGGTTTTAAATTGCAAATCTAATGCTGTCCATTTGCCACTGTAAACATAATAATAATACATAAATGCGTTGAATTACGATGAGAGTGGGCCAGTTGATAACATGAGGTGTAAAATATATTTAAGTGGAGGTTAAATTCTAATTAACTGCACAGATTTTATACATATTATTAATATAGTCTATTCATGGTTACTTCCACCAAGGCGAACCGGATACAATCCCCGGCCGGGTCACTCCCGGATTTTTGCACATGGGATTCTTGCCAGACGATGCCGCTGGTTGGCGGATTTTCTCGGATATCTCCCATTTCCCCGCACTTTTATTCCGGCGCTGCTCCATTCTCACCTCAATCACTCTCATCGGCTCTCAAGACTTCACTGTTAACAACCGCCCAAATCTCTTCCCTCACTTCTGAAGCTATGCTGAAGTTCTACTTTCAGGATATTTCTCCGCACCATGCAAACAAAGCTCAGCCGAGCCTAGAAAATTACACCACAGTGACAGCGTACCGCGCTCTTGTATGTTCACTTAAATAATTTTTGGCATATGAACTATTTCTTACATCGTGTATCCAAGACTTGACTATTAGTACAAACTCTAGACACTAGTGGCCCAGTTTAGTTGCTATATATACCACCGTGACAGCTTCTCGACTCAATTTTAGTAGCTGATATTCGCTGAATGGTATCGCAGATTCAGGTTAAGTGTGATACGCGATAACAGTACCTAGTCACTGAATCACAAAATGTAGCTAAAGTAGTGAGTGTCAGTTTTATGCAGCTGAACGTGTGGTATTTTGGTTGTAACATGTGGTATTGTGGACTAGCGGTTGGGGAGGGACTGGCCACAAAAAAGCAGGTATCTTACAACGCCGAGCACAGGGATTTAAACACGAGTAATTTTTAACTGTTGTGTTAAGATTTACTGCCAAAAAAATGCATAATAATAACGAAAACAATACATGGTATATACACGGTAAGCTTCCAATTATAAGTATCACGGTTCATCCACAGGTCCTTTGCAAACCGGGAGTTCACAGGCGGTGCTTGTAATATAGTTATCACAACAAGTTGTGCAGTTTTATAAGTCTCTTTGCGTTTTCAGCTTCGATGAAATTTCACATTTCATCGCTTTACAAAATGATTCCAATAACTTTTAATTTACGGAAAAAATTGTTATAAATGACAATAGAGCTTTACAACTTGGAAAGTTTGCGTTAGGTTAAAGGAATTTAGAGTTCATGTAATTCCTTTTTGTGCTTCTGCAAAATTTATTTAAAAAAAAAAATGTTTATGCCGGACAATTTTTTATAAACAAATAAAATTGTAATAAAATAATAAAAATAGTTCAATTTTTTTATAAGATAAGTGATTGTGGTATACCCGATAATGATTAAAAAATTCTAGCAATGAAACATAATGGATTTGAATAAATTCTAATAGTAAAATATGTTCCGCTATTTTTACATTAAAAAATATAATAATTCAATAAACATTTTAACAAATCAAGCATTCGTAAACAGAAAAAAGTAGCAGTAAAACAGAATATGTGAAACATATTAAATGACTGTCTGTACAAAGTATTTCACTTTTTTTATGTACCGGATAAGAGATAGAACCCAAAAATTTTTACATTAGAAAGAAATTTAATTTGTTGGATGTTTACAAATACTTGCTAAAAAAAGTTTTACACAATGAAATTTGCGCCCGTGCGAATGGCGCATGGTTTGTGTACAAATATTGATGTTATTCAAAATTACTTCAAAAGAAAAATTATTTTTTTTATTTAATCTCTTGNCATGGTTTGTGTACAAATATTGATGTTATTCAAAATTACTTCAAAAGAAAAATTATTTTTTTTATTTAATCTCTTGATATGTAAGTCTCAAAAATTTGCAACACAGTTTAACATTTTTTACTCAATAAACACATNTTTTTATTTAATCTCTTGATATGTAAGTCTCAAAAATTTGCAACACAGTTTAACATTTTTTACTCAATAAACACATTTCTATTCTTGAATTCTCAGAAGTTTTATGATTTAAAAGAAAATTTCCTTTGTATGGAACATGGGACTAATGAGTTGAAATACTCATATATATTACAAAAAAAATGTTAGTAAGTATGTTTGATAAATTTTGTGATTTTGTTTAGAGTACGAATTTTTGTCATAATTTTATGGCTAATGCTAGTGTTTTACCTACATCCTTTGTGGTAGAAATTTGCAGTGTTTTACAAAAGATGAGTTTCATTTGTGCTCATCGGTTAGTGTCTGCTTGTGTCCTGTTAAAACTGTAAATTAAATCGGATCTCACGAAACCAATCGTAATTTCAAACTTAAATTAAAAACAATTATGTAGAACAATTAGAATTAATATTACCATTGTTAAACGGCTTTTAAATTAGTTCTTAAGTANAATTAAAAACAATTATGTAGAACAATTAGAATTAATATTACCATTGTTAAACGGCTTTTAAATTAGTTCTTAAGTAAAATTATGCAACAGATACAACTCGTAAATCTTGCATCAGAATAAAATTTTTTGATATTAGTGGGAGTTATTTTGTATTACACAATATTTGCATGAAAAATTTTTATCGGAAAGTTACCAAGAACAAGANGATATTAGTGGGAGTTATTTTGTATTACACAATATTTGCATGAAAAATTTTTATCGGAAAGTTACCAAGAACAAGAAATGATTATAAATTGAGACTGCCATGAACAATATATATTGCACTACACACACGTCTCATTACGATGCTGGGTTGCCAAGTTTGCGGACACATTACGACAGATATGTCNTATATATTGCACTACACACACGTCTCATTACGATGCTGGGTTGCCAAGTTTGCGGACACATTACGACAGATATGTCAGACAAAGAAGTCTGATCAGCAACTCTTCGCTCCCTTCGGTACAGAACTGAGAATTCCACTAACAACTGTTTAAGAGACCCAAGTCGTCTATGTCTATGTGTCAACAGGCAACGAGGATGAGTCAATTCCGTAGGAGAGACTTCTCTGCTGACAAATGCAGTGAAAAATGTATCGCATGTACGAAATGCTTCCAGTGGGCTGTGAATTGTGCACATTGTGCGACATTAACAGTCCATTTGTAACGTCTGTAGGATATGTGACTGAGCCCTAATCAAACAAGTTTTAATAAATGATTGACTGAAAATCTAAACATGTATTTAATTTTAAGGCATAACATTTGATTTAGTCTTCTAAAATTGTGTTTTTCAATGTTATTTTTAATTTAACCTTTTAAAATACTATTTTATTTTATCTTACAAAATTTTAGGTGTCACACACAAAAAAACCCATATTAGCTTTCTTTGTGTCTCATAATTGTAGTTTACATGTTAAATTGAAATATAGGGGATGGAATAAGGACCTTTTTTTTTAAATTAGGGAGTATAAGTTTAGTGAATTGGTCTATAGTTTCTTTTTTAGTATTTCCAAGTTTCACAATGTGAACTGTAGAAGCAAATGGTTTTAACTCTCTTACATCATTCACTTTAGCTCTTATGTTCTAGAGGTTAAATAACAACCGAAGAAAGTGGGGACGATATTTTACTGCTCGGTTTGTACCTGACAGTGTGATTATGCATGCAGTAGTAAGCCAGCATTGTAAGATAGTCCAGTAATTAAATTGCCAATTAAAATGCGTCCAGGACAGAAGATTTCAAAGGAAAACAATTGTTTGATATTTACTACTCAGCTCCCTGTTGATTAAGTTTAAGTTGTAAAGTTCCGTGCAGGACGTTCGTTTAGACGTTATTTTAAAATATGCAGCCTCGCCGTTGGGCGCCATACTGTATAGTTTCGTCTTGCTAGTAATGTCAGTATTTTATAATAATTATAGCCGCACTGTTGGGCGCCATGTTGTAATAGTTTCGTCTTGCTAGTAATGTCCGTATTTTATAATAATTATAGCCGCACTGTTGGGCGCCATGTTGTAATAGTTCGTGCCGTGCGTTCGTTAACACGTTATTTAGAATATTACAGCCTCACAAGTGGACGCCATCGTGTAACGTTCAGCCGCTAACACTGCCGACTGTTTATTTGCCACGACTCGCTCAGGGTAAAATACACGAGACTCAGTTAATTGAACATAGTTAATTATGAAATAAAGTTAAAGTTCCAAGTTAGTTTGTTTTATACTTTATATTTATTTAACAAATTTTCACAGTTCACAGATGAATTAGCGGTATTCAGAGTACGAACCGTCCCGAGATAAATATCCAAGTACAGAACAGTGTCACAGTGGTTTACCGTTTATTAATGTCTAAAAACTTGCATCGCAAGACTAATTTACGAAGGCAGGGGGGATGTTAGTTCCCTCCTGGCACCCTAACGACCTCCCACACCGGCGGAAATAAGTTTAAGACTTTAGGTTAAGTTGAAATGATGTGAAAAGAATTAACGGTCGCGGGTGCTTGCCGGTGTGGGTGAAGTACTTCACGCCTGATGCGTCTTCTTACGCCCGATGCGTCCTCTTCGACGGTTGGTTACTTTTATTTTTAGGCGATAGACCCCACTAGTATATATATGCAGGCCTATCGCCCCCTTCTCCTAGATAAGCACCTGGCATCCAGCATCTGCCAGCAGCGTCATCTAAACTGCACGTGTCCCGCGCTCAACACGTTATCGACTGCTGCGCCGTCAACAGAAACTAACCTCTCGTACAACAAAAACTTGTTGACTTTGCCTGAAACTGCGCTGGAGGAACTAAAACTGTAGACGCATTCAAAATCCCGATAACTAACCTCTCGTTTCATATAAAATTTGGATGACTCAGTAAAACTGCGCAGAAGGAACTAAAACTTGTATCTATGTAATGCTAACACTTCCCAAAACACTGACCCTGTTGATTTAGCATAAGTTATATATGTGTCAGTATTAAGTAGGTTTAAGACATAGCTATGTCACAGTGCAAATTTCGTANGACCCTGTTGATTTAGCATAAGTTATATATGTGTCAGTATTTATCTTGGTTATAACACATAGATATGTCACAGTGCAAATTTCGTAGAAATTATTCAGTTTTTGCATGATGCTGGAATAAATAAACAAAAACACTGATACCCTTGTATCGTACGTTAATATGTTATCACCTCGTCTATTCTTGAGGAACCTGCTGCTCCAATCTGTCAATTTGTTTTGTGTTAACTCAGCACATTTACATCCAACTTATGAAAATAATAATGTTCCTTGATCTAGTACCTAGCTTTGAAGTATTTATAACCACAATTGCTATCGTTATTTCTCTACCCCTTAATTGTACAAATGTTAAGTCACTGTCTTGTAGAAATTAGTTTATAAATTTATAATGCTATATTAATATCTGGTAACCCTTATGGAAGTCACATAAGCTATTCTTGAAAGCTGAAAACATATATTTGTTCACATTCTGCACTCCCAACTTTATATGGAAGAGTAGTTATAAACACAAAGATCAGACGTAGATACTCACAGCGTATTGTTTAATGTTGATCGGGCACAATCTTGCCTTGATANGTTGATCGGGCACAATCTCGCCTTGATATCTGAGCTCGCTTAGAAAAATTCTCGAGCCAGCACCTTCACCTACCACTAGCCAACCAAGCTTTGTTTCTTAACAAGGCTATTTATTAATGTTTACAATCGGTCGCGTCATCAGACATAACCCGAGTTCTTGCAGTGCATTGTTTCATTTACATGTGAACCCCATAACAATAGAATTTCTCGCATAATCTTAACATGAATAATTAGTCGTCATTAACAAGGCTGTTAACCGATACTAAATACATTTCCATATGTCATGTGATTTCTGCGATTCGTAGTCAGGCCAGTTTTCCTGCATTCTTCCCAACATATTTTGTTAGAATGAAATGTCGGTGACAAATGTAGCAACAACACTAAAACATTTTTTTTTTTTTTAGCTGGACCTGTAAGAGTATCTTGAAAAGATTTTGCTGCATTGAAAATTGCAATGTAGAAATGTGTAAATGTATGTAGACCTTGGGGCTGTGGTGGTGTAGTGGTTCGAGCACATGCCTCCCATCAATGTGATCCGGATTCAACCCCTGGCAGGCTTATTCCTTAATTTTCACATATGAGAATCGTGCCGGATAATGCTGCTGATCGAGGGGTTTTCCCGGGGATATCCTGTTTCCCCCGCCCTTGCATTTTGGTGTTGCTCCATGCTCACCTCGCTTCACCCTCATTGACTCTCAAGACCCTGATGTCAAGATCACGTCAAATCTCTTCACTCACTAACTATGAAGACATTAGAGACAGGCCCAGGTTAAGGATGAGAGATAGAAATTGTTGTGGCTTTGAAATTTCAGCTTCGTCAAAGCACAGTACTATATCAGTCAGATAACTTATATATCCATGCAGTATTTTTATTGGCATACTACATGGAATAAATAGTAAGCAATTATTGATAACCTTGCGAGAGTGACTAAAGAAGTGGTAGTAGTGTAAGAAGTCAAACGATAATTATCCCTAAAATATAACTAAATGATGTTCTATGCCATAACAAAATCACGTTTCCAAGAATTCAAGAATTAATCTGAAACACAAGAAATAGTAATAATAAAAAAAAAATATATATATATATATAAATCCAAGATGTTGTCCAACTTTTTCCCTTAAGCCCTCTCCACGATAGCGTGATGTGCTATGAGATGCAAAGCGGCGTGACGTCACACCGAACCAGCCAATCGTAGTTCATGTCTTTCGCGAAGAGCAACAGATCTTGACGACAGCGCTATCTGCAAGCCTGACTTGCCGCGGAGGCGATATCGCTGGCGACATTGGAGAAAACAGCCAATTAAGAGAGCAAGAATATAATATAGAAGCCAAGTAGCTGTTGTCATATTTGTAAACAAGTGGAAAGAAACGAGAAGTGGGATATTAAAGTATGTTATCTATTTTTTCTTGCTGCGCATCTTGCATTTGAGAACATTGTTTTAAAAACTGGTGGAATATTGTTTATTTCAAAACGATTTTTGAAAAACTTTTGATTCAAGAGGTAGACAATAGGCGTTGTTTGTGCAATGTTTCTGGTCAGGAATACTGTAATTATACACAAAAAATATAAGGCCTGGATGGAGAAGATATCTAACGGTTGGGCGCCCAAGGTATGTGTTATGGTACCATGTAGTTTCTAAAAATACTTCCGTAACTGTGTTTGTGTCTCGTCAAATATCACCTGGCACATGGAAAGCTGCTTCAATTTCTTTCGCCAGCTATATCGTGTCGGGTTTTAAGCACAGGTAGACAGTAGTCGGGCAGGAGTTGTAAATTCTAGCCGCCGGACAAATGTTGCTAATTCTTGTTTTTCAACTGTATATTGTCGTTAGGATCCCAAAAGGATACGTATTTACTTGTTCTCAGTTTTACGTCCTCCGTTTTCATCAGCTGCAGAGTGTATAAATAACCAATTAGTTTACAACAATATTGAGAATGCAAGTCAAATTTTAAAGTCACGCCAAGTTTTCATGATCACTATAAAAGACTCTATGAATTAGCAACTAATAACAAACGTCGCACTGCCGGGAACGCTCCTTGCGAACTCACTAGAAGAGGCGGACCAACTCACACTCTTGCGTTCTGTGTTGTGGCACTATAGGCTGTTCACAGTAAAGTGAGACATTTTGAGGCCGTAGTTACTTTCTCATTTAAGCCATTTTTTATCCTTTAAACATCTTTTAAAATATATAATGCCATGCAAGTAATGAACACAGTGTGTAAATTCCACCGCACTCTGAATTTAACGTTTATGATTAAAATAGAATATATTTGTTGACAGTAGTAGAAAATTACTGATTCACGCGAACCAAAATGCTGAATGCGGAGCTGCTGCACCTCGGTGGCCATCTTGGATTTTCCTGTTCTACTCGGAAGTTCCCTTTTTCCCTTCAAACATGTCCAAAATTTCTCTTTTTCTCTCAAAAATGTCCAAAAGTCGTGCTACTTTCGGACTGAGCTACTAAAAAAATTTGGTACCGGGAGAAATTTTTCTCGGTACCGAATTTTTTGTGAGTTGCCGATTCCGAAAATAGCACGACTCTACAATGTGGCTAGATGACTTATTTTTGGGTTTGAGGAGAGGAGGAGTGACCCCTAACATTCACGCTCTGTCATTCCATGCCAGTGCCATCCATCTTTGGCTTCCTAGCAGGGTCAAGTACCATGCTCTGTCATTCGACCTTGGTTTTATCATATTCCTTCCGGTCTCCTTTCACCTGGCGTTCTGGGGTGAACGAGTCTCATGCTCTTCACTCCACCTGTGCCACACGGAGTGAAACCCGCACATGTATGCTAGCCTAGCGTCACACCGTGCTCATGCCAAGTATGTTCTAAGCCCACCTATAAGCATAGTTGGCTGTAATTCCAGATACGTTTACGATAAATCACACCGACAACTAAAATGGCCGCAGGGTCAAGTATGCCCTAAGACTACCTATAAGCAAATATGGCTGTAATTTCCGAACCGTTTAAGATATAGTCACCAAATTCATAACAAAGGCATCACCTCAGACGACGAAAAGCACTGCGAAGTCTAGTATTCCTGAAGCTTTCTTATGAGCATAGTTGGTTGTTATTTCGTATCCATTTAATATAGTCACCAAATTCATAACATAGACATGACCTCCGACGATGAAAAGGACCGCAGGATCAAGTGAACTGTAAGGCATCTTATGAGCATAGTCGACCACCATTTCCCATCCACGGGAGCTATAGTAGTCAAATTCATAACAGAGACATCGCTGCCGACAACGAAGAGGATGGTGGTATCAAGTATGCCATAAGCCCTCATATAAGCATAGGTGGCTACAATTTCCCACCCACTGAGGCTATAGTCAGAAAATTCTTATCATAAGCATCACTTCCTACGACGAAAAGGATGGCAGGGCAATTATACCTTAAGCGCTTGTATAAGCATTGTTGGCTGCCATCTCCCACCCACAGAAGCTAAAGTCGTCAAATTCATATCACATGCATCACTTCCGACTGCAATCAAGGCTATAAGGTTAAGTTGGTCTTAAGCTCTGTTACAAGCATAGTTGGCCAGCATTTCCAAACTTTCGAAGCTCAGGAACATGTAACAACCATTCACTCATGTAAAGAAAATAAAGATATACATACAGACACTTTGCAAAGTTACTATTGCATGAAGGAGTGTTTGGTCTGAAATACCACACACATGCGCATCGGCCTGCACGCAAATATTCTGTATGCTAGGTTAAAAACAGTATTCGATTTTGTACGTGATATACAGACGCACGTTCGAGGTCTTGAAAACTCTCCTAACTATATTAATTTTCATGCGGTTCTGGTTTGGTATATTTACATTCCTGCCATATATTATATTTTACAGCGCCTTCTTTTTCCATCTCATATGTAAGTTGATCTAAAGTATTCTGCGTCATAAATTTATGATATTTAAAATATCTTGCGCCATGCCTCACAAATTAGATGCAACATATGTCTTCATTAGACCGCGGAANACGGAAAGCAGATTCTTTCAGTATGAATCCATACTCATTTGGTAAGCTTGCAACACATATAGGTGTAGGAGCTTTATATGTACACATTTTTATATGGTTGCCATATGACTCACAAAATATTTTTTCCTGATTGTTTTGTATTTGACGTCACACGTTGTCTGGAACGTTTGTTAGTTCATAACATGAGAACTCATTACCACACTTATAAAGGCAATGAGTTAAGTATTCCCATCTCGTCTTCTTCAAACATTTTCCAGTTGCCTCATTTTGACGGGTACAGCAACTTTTACTAAAGGTCTTGCCGCAGTAGCAACAAGAATATCTTGATGATTGTGTAGAATGGTTTGCAGTGTTCACGCCCAGGTCTGATGTTGCCGATGGTGACAGTGTACAAGCATCCAATGCTGCGGTGCCTAACCTTCACATGTTTTGGATGCAGACAATACACTACTTTGCTTAACTGGTACGGGAGAGAGTCCATCACACATGTCAAGATGTCTTTTTAAGCTATCCCTTCGTCCTAATTGAGACTTGCACTGTTCACATTGTTATGAAGTGATCAGGCCTTAGCTGGATGGCCTGGCTGATCAGACTTTCAAATATTGAACCAGGGCACAAGCACAATTGCAATAACACATTGTGAAAGACAGTTGCAGAAACTCCCTCCACCGTCCAGTAAACGGGCCGAAAATATTAAATAACGCCTTTGATATAGGCCATTGTAACACTGAGAGTGATGTTTTTGTCATCGGGTCAGCGGACCAAGAAGAGGTGGAGATGGGTGTGTCCGTCCGTCGTTAACCGCCTCCTAGAATCAGCCTCTGGCAACTTGAACAAGGTGGGGACTTTCCAATTAGATAGTTATAGTGATGGTATGAGGTAATAATACTTAATATAATTAATTAGCATCTTGGTATTCCATTTAGGCTCCTCCGATCAATAGTCTGGTGGATAGTTATTGTATAATCCTAATGCTCGGTAAACCCCATCTTATACTGGTGTGCTCTACCTAATCATGGCTCATTATTTAGTTTCATCCATAGCCCCTTTCAGGTAGGAATTTACTTAAAACTAATTAGTAACTTCATGTTAAGGTAGATTGCTTGATGTTCATAGAACAACCTGTCTAATGTTGATGGGCATTGTAGCTTTTAGAAAATGACTTCTTGCAGAAACAGCACAAATAGCTTTCTGGAGTATTTTCCATCTTCGCTCGAGATGATGTTCACTCTTCGAAATTCAAATAACAACAAAGACGATTCCACCAAATTCACATTCTATATATGTTCACATATCTTCGTAATTTGTCAGCAGGTTTAAACTTTTTTTATGCCATCTGTAAACATAAATTCACCTAGGTATTGAATCTAGTTTACTACAGCGCCATGCAGCTTCAAGTTTTTTTTCATTTTACATACACACTTACAGTGAAACCACTGTATTTCACCCCATGATTCTACACTTTTATACGTTTTTGCCNAATATATTTTTGCCACATTTTTTCCCAGTCCCTTGAGAAGTTAATAATAGGTCTTTCACCATAGCTTCAAATGATGACAAACAGTTTAACAATAAACCGGACCTCTTTCCACCACGCAGTGTTTTACATCTCTCATGCCGTCGTGCGTTGCTACTTTTACTAAAGATCTTACCATTTAGCAACATTGTTTCCTCCACATTGGTGTAGGATTGTGTATATTGTTCGCGTGAAGGTCGGGAGTTGGCGATATAGGTATACCCATACTCGATACAGCTGGCACCTGACCGTCACAAGTGTGTAACAATGTCAATACACTTTGTTGCTTATCAGGTAGAGGAACAATGTCTTTGCACTTTTTCATATGTATGTTTAAACTGTCTGTACGAGTGANACGTATTATTCAAAATTAATTCTGTTATACCTAACTTTCAAAAAATACGTTATGTGCATCTAACTTTTTTCAATTTTAATCTTTTCAATTTTTGTTGTTTTATTTTGCCCCCCTTGCCGCGCGGCGCCCGGGGCGATCGTCTCGGTCGCCCCACAGACGCGACGGCCCTGGGTGTTCTGTATATTTTCGATTTTAAAGAGAATCACCTCCCGCAGTTTGGGCGTTTAATTTCCGAACAACCTGTATTTACTGTCATATTCTACAGATCTATCTGTTTGGTTGTAACACTTCTAAAGTGAGCAATATTTTCTTCACTGAAAGCGAAGAAAATATCTGGCTGAAAATTAAAATCCTTACAAATAATTTGTTGGTTAAGTAAAGCAACCTATCTACAAGTATGGTATGCATGGAAATATTTATGTTGCATGTTTTGTATGCTATTGCCATTTGAAAACAGAGAAATAAAGCTGTACAATAATGGTTTTCAAGAAATTGTCTACAATTTTTTAATATTTATTCGTTCAGGACCAAAATGAGGACGAAAACTATGACAAAAATTATGTGATCGTCACTTGTGATGTTAATTTTGGTAAGTTATGCGTATCGTAACCTTCTCACACACACATTTTCTTATGGTTTCACGTGCTGCAAACTAGACTTTTATGAATTATGCTTTACTTAAGCTAATACGGTTCTTGAGCAGGGTTGAATTAACCATCAAGCAATGTAAGCTCGTGCTTAGAGTATCGAAAGTAAGGGGGCACCATACCAATGTTGCATTGCCGTAGTTATCATAAAACTATACGGTGCAAATATTTTCACTTATACATTGTCCATCAATTTCATTCACGAATTAAAAGGATTTGTAATAATAATAGACCCTACAATTAAAAAAAATTGCAACCGGTAAAGCTAAAACAGGTTCCACAGAATTATATCCGTTGTCACAGAAGCGGATGAGTTAGGTAATATTAGTTTTAAGGATCTTATAAAAGACTTTGAAATTACAAACGGTAGGATAAAACTTTTGAAATATAAATTATCTGGAAGGATGCAAAAGCAGACAATGTTTTCTATTTTAGTGTAGGTTTTGTTGCAGTTCTTAAAAACAATTCTAATTTTTTAATTTGATTAATTGCTTTAATTTTGGATTGTCTATAGACTATGGGGGAACCAAAAGAAAATCGTAAATTATAATAAAAGAGGGACCGCGGTAGCTGAGTGGTTAGACTGCTCGCCTTCCACCAAGACGAATAGGGTTCAATTCCCGGCCGGGTCACTCCCGGATTTTCGCACGTGGGAATCGTGGCGGACGATGCCGCTGGTCGGCGGGTATTCTTGGGAATCTCTCATTTACCCCGCCCTTTCATTCAGACACTGCTCCATACTCACCAGAATTACCTTCATCGGCTCTCCAGACTCTGATGTTAAGAGCCACCTATACCTCTCCACTCCGTTAATCATAACCTCTTTTGCCACCTCCAACTTCCTCATCACACTTATGTTTTCATCCTCTTTTTGTCATATTGAGCATGATCATGTCACAATTAATGGTTAGTGATTAATCTGAAGCCTGTATGCCACGATAGAATATGCCTCGAACTATTCCATGCAAGCGTACATGCTGCATGGCCACTTGCTTGGATGGTTCTATGGAAGATTTGGCCACCTGCTGGCTGTTTTCATGGACTTTTTCGTAATTGATCGTGTGCTATTTTTGATGGAAGGTTTCCTACAAGGTCGAAAGTTTAGCCAAGCGGGGAGAAGTTTTTAGTCATTTTGTTTATTTATTAAGAAAGAGCATAATATTATTAATCACGAATAAATAGTCTAGGATGAAAAATTCTGTTTTTGTTTATTTAGTTTTGAGAAAGAGCATAATATTATTAATCATGAATAAATAGTTTAGGATGAAAAAGTCGGTTTTGAGCCAGGGGAAGGGGGTGTCATAGCGGTGGAGCTGTTCATGCTGTCGTTCCTGCTGGTGGCCATCTTGTCCGCCATGTTGAATGTCTTCGACCTTAACCCTTTGAGCTTGACCCAGTGACTGACCTTCCACTTGAAAGTTTTAGAGAAATCAACTAATTCCAAAGAATTCTAAAAATATCATAAAAAATTTGTTTTAAAATTATAAAGAAATTATTACCAAATGTATTTATAAAATGCTTAAAAAATATATTTAACAAATTTACTTCTTTGGAGACTTCCAAGTATTACGTTAAGCAGACGACTGACCCCCTCCAATCAATTATATTGTCTTAACATGACCCATTCTCTGCTACTCCACCCCAACTCAACCCTCTCAACCCCAAACACCCCCTCACTTCACCACCCCTTTCACAGATTACTCTTATATGTTCAACCTCCTCTTCCCCCCCAGCCGTCCCTACTAACATTCTTTCAATCGACGTATGCCCTCGTTCTCACTATCTCTCCCCTCGTCGGAGTTCTTACTATCGTATGCCCTTCCCTGCACCACCTCTCCTTCTTGCATGTTCTTTTGAAAATCCGACCAGCTCTTTTTGAGATATAACGGGGTTTTCATAGGTGTATGCATTTGACTGTAGCTGTGGCGGGGCAGGTTGCGTCATCTTTAGTCTATACTGGTAATCGGTAAAGTTAAGTTCCAACTCGTAGCTGGCTACCTCCTAACTAGCATTATCCCTATCAAGGGGTCGAACGTCTATAGGGATCTCACGGGCCACCAAATTATAGGATAGAAAGACTTCACCAACTGTTTAAAAATGAAAATAATAGTCATTAATAAAGAAAGTTGTATATTTTATAAACAATATAATTTTATTTTTAAATATACTTAATCCAAAAGTAAATTAAGTTTAATTATTCTTGTCATTATTCATAAAATATACAATTTTGATGTAGGCATGCCCTGTCAGGNAAAAGTAAATTAAGTTTAATTATTCTTGTCATTATTCATAAAATATACAATTTTGATGTAGGCATGCCCTGTCAGCGCTGAGTGTCGAGTTCTTTTGTTTCCGCTGTTATGATCGTTGCTGGAGAAGGAATTGTTGATGTTTGCAATCAATTGCAGGAATTGAGCTTTCTTCAATTTTCAAATGCTGATTGTCTAAAAATAAATGGTACAAGAGTTATTGAATAAGCGACAATGTCTTTTTAAAAGAAAGAAATGTGTATAATCAGCATTTTAATAAACGATTGTATAGTTAACAAAGTAACCAACCTATTTGTTCTCTACCATTAATTGTTAAATAAATATTTAGTTCCATGTTACTGTTTTTAAATACAGCATTTAATTATAATTTTTTTTACTAAATTGTTATTAGCCGTAACCAAATCGTCTGTCTGAAAACTTAAATAATTATGTCCAAGAGTTGTAATGTTGGCACCAAATGCTACCCAATAGCCAAAACATAGAGGAAAATAAGGGCCCACCAAAATAGCATTGAGCTTCGACTCTCTATCGGACTTGACTTATGATCCCTATGGAATGGACTGTAATCCATTCCCTGTTACTAACACTTTTCTGAATCCCTGCTAAAGTACTACTTCTATCATATTCCTCCGTCTCATGCAAACCAAGCTTAACGAAGTCTATAAAATTACGCGAAAGGACAATAGACCTAATTTGTGCGTACTCAGTTGTAATAATATTTTGTATAAGAACTATTTCTTACCAGGCACTACCAACACATGTGTCTTCTCACTGTTGTTATTCGTATTTATT
Organism: Clitarchus hookeri; assembly: GCA_002778355.1. Classification (NCBI taxonomy): domain Eukaryota; kingdom Metazoa; phylum Arthropoda; class Insecta; order Phasmatodea; family Phasmatidae; genus Clitarchus; species Clitarchus hookeri. The sequence goes on from NQII01020575.1 coordinate 18,725, forward strand.
TTATATCCAATATTAGAGTTTATAAATCAATTACAGATATAACTGTAATTTAACGAAAATATGATACTTTCATGTTATCAAAAATATAAAACGCCCGTGTGATATGTAAACTTAGGGAAATAACCAAACGCATCATACATGGAGTGATTTTTCAAAGGGTTGATTCATAAACTGTGATTAACCGCGGAAATATATACCTCCTGTTTGATTAGGAAGGAGATAGTAAAAACCGACAACACAAAAGGTAATTGTTTTTAAATTTTTATCAATTGGTATTTTAAACATACTGTACATGCATAGAAAAGTTATAATTGAATTTACTGTGTATATGCTATTTTAAATAGTTTTAGTAGATGCCGGTTGTCTAAAAATAATGAAATTTGTATGTAAACACCTGTTCTGTGACCTGTCTGTTATGAAGCTTGTGAAGTGGCAGGGCTAGAATAGTATTTGTAATGNACAGAAGGTAATTGTTTTTAAATTTTTATCAATTGGCATTTTAAACATACTGTACATGCATAGAAAAGTTATAATCAAATTTACTGTGTATATACAATTTTAAATAGTTTTATAGAAACATAAATATTTTTTTATAGAATATAGCCTTTTTTTGTGCGTGGTCTAGCAGGATGTTTTGAAAACCTGTAGGTAGATGCCGGTTGTCTAAAAATAATGAAATTCGTATGTAAACACCTGTTCTGT
>NQII01020577.1:0-11897 GCA_002778355.1 Clitarchus hookeri
GAGAAGGCAAAGGAAAATGTTACTTACTTTTTCTTATCACGATGTACCAAGGAATACCTCTAAAGTTCGGAGAAGAAGAAAACCATTCACAAATCTAACGCACTTCGTTGCCTAGTAACAACTTTTTCCAACGTAATAATAGACGGATTTGTTTTACAGATAATATAACTTATTGTTGCGATGATTATTCTGTCTGCGTATTAATTTGCTGAANTGCGATGATTATTCTGTCTGCGTATTAATTTGCTGAATATATGATTCAATGGTGTCGTTATTTTCATTAATTGTTTTCAATAATCTTTATTATTTCAATTAGTAATCCTAATTATGTGGAATTTTAATATTTTGACTATTATTTTCTACCAAGGATTCTGGTCGCATTAGCAGGCGGTGCTAAGGGTGTACGCTTTTAGCGGGAACAACCACGCCGGAAATCGAACCCGGTTCGTCTAGGTGACAAGCGAGTAGTCTAACCACCAAACCACCGCGGCTCCGCCTAATTATAGTCTGTTAGTGGTTTCTGCAAACTCTTTGAATGAAACCTTTGAAAAATCACCCCACAAATGACTTGCTTCGTCCTTACCTTAATGTATCGTGTATCACAAGCGTTTTATACTTTTGTGAACAATAACGTATGTTATGTTTGGTACGTGTTATGTTTTCCAGCCAACAAACATGCCTGCTCGGCGCTGAGTTCAACCTTGCAAGACGCGAGACGCCTGTCGTTGCGTCTACCTTCAATACATATGTGTATGGTAGGTTTTGCTTTGTGGCACGTACCTTGCAAGGCGTCTCCGGACGCGCGGTTTCTGTGCAGCATAGCAATAATCTCTCGTTATTGGCCATGGAGCAAAGCTTGTGATTGGCTGTTGATAAGGTACTGTGTTTCCTATTGGTCTGGAGACCTGGCCTGCGACTCTGTAGGCGGGAGGGGTTGTAGACCGTGTATATAATGCGCGTGGCGATCTAGGGAGGAGAGTGCCAATAAACCCTACACTTACATTTACTAACATAGCAACAGTGGTTACTGCTATAAATATGGGCCGGAGCCCAACTAAAACACAAACACAGCAGCCCGCCGCCGGCTCAATGATTTGACCCAAGTGTGTCAGGCTGCAACCAGATTTACAAACCCACTTAACTGGTTATAGGAACTTTGGTCCCTGGTCTCCTGGCAGCACGGGCTTCCGGTGGCATATAAGAGACAGGCGGCGAGGAGTGAAGATGTTTGCCGACGTCTGTGGGACTCGGTTCGCGGCTGAGGATGCACTGCGTGATATGTACTGACAGTTTAAACATTAATGCAGATATCCGATGGAAAATTTGCTTTTGTGGAGAAATCAAATCCAGCAATTATAAAACGGCAAATCACTTTACTAACTATTGCTATAGCGTATAGAATACTCGCTGAGTTAGAGGAACTGTGTTCAGGTAAATAGCCGTTTCATTTTATTTTTTTGTTTTTTTTTGCGTGTGCAATTATACCTACTGCACTTTTTTTGTGGNAGGTAAATAGCCGTTTCATTTTATTTTTTTGTTTTTTTTTGCGTGTGCAATTATACCTACTGCACTTTTTTTGTGGAATCGGCACGAAACATATGTAATTTTGTGTTAATCTGATATGCTGATTTTTTAAATGATTTCAACAATTAACTTTATGAAGTTCCTGAACGATAGTTATCCTTAACACTAACCCTATGACGAAAGAGAGAACTTGCAAGTGGTATTTATTTACACTGTAAATAAATTTCACCTTCCTGTCTAGAAACTAAAGAATTTATCCTACACAATATATGAAAAAAAGACCCCATATACGGTTGAAAATATAGAAATATTTAGCCTCTTTACAATACAAAGTTCGGAACTTTCATACCGATCTGTCTCTTTCCTGGGAAAATTTAAGAACTGGGAAAATTTTGATGTATGTGAAAATAATTTACTATTCCCGCATTCTCACTATACATACTCACAGATGTGGTATATTTGCGATTAATTTCTTAAAATGTAGACAGGCACAGCGGGCCGTGTCATTTGATCTGTGTGAACACATGACCGCATTTCTTTCTTACAATATGTTTCGAATTAAACTGTAAGAGTTCGGAGCAGGAAAACCTGATNTGAACACATGACCGCATTTCTTTCTTACAATATGTTTCGAATTAAACTGTAAGAGTTCGGAGCAGGAAAACCTGATTATGCATACACAATTTGCATGTGTGTTTATGTTAGAGGAGAACTTCTCAGCACTCGTTGCATTGTTGTACTAACGGCTTAATAATAAATATTAATTATATATTCTTTTTCATAGCAATTCTGTTTCAAAAAACTCTAAATATATTAATACATTTCTTAAATGCTACCGAGAGGCAAAATCAATACTTGCAGCTTGCAATGAAATAAATGTGCCATTTTTTTTTATGACATCGGGTTTGAATTAATTGCCTATCTTCAACACTAAATTCAGCGATAGATATTCCATTCTCCGTTTCGAGCGGACGCGGTGGTCAAGTGGTCAGACTACTCGCATCCCACCAAAGCGAAAAGAGTTCGATTCTCAATAGGGACGCTCCCGGATTTTTGCACGTGAGACTCGTGCTGGACGATGTCGCTGCTTGGCGGATTTCCTCGATGATCTCCAGTTTCACCGACTCTTGCCTTCCGTTGCTGTTCCTTACTCACCTCACTTCGACCTCATCCGCTTTGAAGACATCGATGTCAAAGTACGCCCAAATCTATCCACTCCATTCCATTACCTTTTCAAATTATTTCAGTAGTTACCTTCATGAATTAAGGTCATTATGTCATTTTACATTCGCAGCCAACCTCATTTTTTGGCAGCCATTCCATTATAGATTAGAAAAAAAAGCAGTAAATTGATAAATGCATTATTCCCCTATATCAAAGTAAACTTCATTTCAAAATATTTTCATGTTCATTGGTAATTTGTTATAATCCTAGAAATGACGCTAATTTTATCACAAAAGTATACATTTTATGACAAGGGACCCTAACTTCAGAAGCAAATAATTTATTTCGAGAGGTAAATTGTATAAACGACATGTATTACTCTTGATTTGTTTCGGTACGAAATGCTGTGACTACTCTTTAACCTGATCTATCACAAATGTACATTCTCGAAAGGAAAATATTTCATGGTTTTTCAAATGAATCACTCCGTTGTTTAACTGGGCGCCTCGGTGCACCAGTTTTCATGCAGTAAGGAAAATCTGTGCTTATGATTCCGTGAGTGGGAGTAGAGTTTCACCTTAAATTTAACTAAATACATTACATAAAAACAGAACAAAGATAGATGACGTTTCCTAACATGAACCTGATACCTCGGATATCGATCTGGTGGACAATATGAGAGCTAGAATGCACAGGATTATACAGAACATTATTATAACGAATCCTGAGATTGAAAATATTAAAACTAAGATGTATGAATGGGAGTACTGCGTAAACTAGTTTTAACGATAAAAAGTTACAATAAATATGATAAAGCAAAGGCAAATATTACTTACTTTTTCTTACAACGGTGTTCTGCGGAATGCCTCTAAAGTATGGAGATGTGCAAAATCCTTTCACAATTCTAACGAGTTTCGCTGCCTAGTAACAACTTCTTTGGGCTCTATTGATGAAGACCTTGTTTGGCAGATATTATAACTGTTTGTTGCGATGACGTATTCTCTCTGTAGATGTGTTCGTTTTAAATATTATGCAGCGGGTATCGTTACTTTGATCAATTTTAGCGTTGTGATAGCTGGAATTTCATTGAATTTTTTTTGCGAAAACATTTTCTGGCTATAATTTTTGTAAACAGTAAGAGAGGCGTCGAAATGTTTGACTTTTAAATTTTTTTAATATAAATTCAGTATTAATACCATGTTTTTAAATATACCTATTTTCCCTGAATTGTTTTTGATTACATAATATCTGCTGCTTATCACTCTGAATGTTAATTAGGCACGCCAATTACTGAAATTATTGTTATGTTTTATTTCAAGGTGCATGCCTTGTACACACGACTTTACGCCAACTGTTTACAATGGCTTTACTGTGTATATCTGCATTGTGTTTCTTTGAGGTACCAGCCAACGCCGTTAGTTTAAATCTCTTTTATTACACGTTGCCATGAAATATATGTTTTTTTGCTCTAGTAAATGGCATTGATGCATAAAATGCAGTGTAATGTTTCTGAATATGGACGGAATAAAATAAATTTCGCTTCTCATAATTTATTTTGAATGATATCTTCTTCATCCTCCGGCCACACATCGACCCCCAAAAACAATACACACTATTTTGCGCCATATCCTGGAAACGATGATTTATAGCAAAACAAATATAACAGAACAAAGTTATCGGCAACAAACAGGTGGACGTAAACATGCCAGGCATATTTTGCCATTTTTCCTATGGTTTAGGAAATATGGCCGGAAAATGGCTTCGCAAACAAGTCATATTCCTATTCCAGCAACCATATGTCTAAATTGGTGCATCCTGGATTTAAAAAGTAGAAGATCAAAACTGTCGGCAACAAAACAACAAACAAAATAAGATGGTAAATATGTTATGTATCTTGTACGGTTTAGAACATATTGGGACAAAGCCATTTTGCAACCAAGTACTCTTACTGGGTTTTTAAGGTCACCAGATGTGAGTCATGTTATGGCTCCAGTTCCAAAAATGTTCAGGACGATCCAATTGACAAATCCACATGATCACATGCTATGTAGTTACAATGTACATTTTTAAGTACCTCGATTAGGAGGGTACGCCATTCGAAAAGTCTTGTCAATAGCCTAAGGTGATATTTAAGGGCTCTATTTTCACTCGAACAGGGGACATTAACAGGAGTTTAATGAAAAGTAAACAAAAAATATTTCAAATAAAAGAAAACTAATTATTTCATTTTACGGACAAACAAAGTTCATCACACTCTGTAAAACTTGAGGTTTCTCTTAACACATTGTACAAAATGTTGTAGCACTGAATTTACGCTAAAATGTCAGGATGTATAAATAAACACCATAATGAAATGTTCTGAAAATAACCTTATTTTGACTCCTTAAACCAAATAGTTAGCAATATAATGTTACCCAAGATTACATGTTGCCGTCGAGTTTATTTTGTATCGGCATTGCGAGTGACATATGTGCCTGGTGTTACGGTTGCGTCCCGGTGTGTAATGCCTAACTAAGCATTTACCGAAGAGCAACGCCACGGAGTTCATCAACACCAGGCCGGAACCGAATTCAGAAACGATATAACAATGGCGCGAAGACGCCTCAGAAGTGCTGGAATATCAAAACGGCAGACTGAGGGTGATTGCAGCAAGCAGGGGAGAATGAACCACACGACGCGTGGCAACAGGGGATCCGCTGAGCCAGTGCTGATCTAAGAGCATTTTACCTAAGAAGGAGCAGTCAACCCGGAGGAGCCCGCCACCGACGCGCAAGGGGAGCCAATCAAATCACAGTAGGTCAATAATCACGTGGTGGGGCGAGAAGAGTGATATAGGCGTCTACGGCCGAGAGGGACGTCGTCTCCTACGAACTTCAGACAAGATAGCGGCTCTTCCTTGGGCCGTTTCCGCCAGAGGGTCCGGGTGCGAGGCTGTGGTAAGTTTCCTTCCTTTCTATGTGATCCTCCTTCTTACTCACAACCTTCCTTAAATCCTTCCCTTTCACTCCCGTTGGACTTAACTTTAATTGAATAGAATTGTATAATCTTCCCCTTTAGAACAAGTAAAGTCTATATTAATCAATTCAAACAATCCTTTTAATTATATGAGTTTATCCTGTTTTCCTTAATCTTAACCTTTCCTAAGAGTGTTATGAGCCTCCCAGGCTCATAACACTGGGTATAGTTTTATTGATTGTGGATAATTTCTGATTTGCTTATAACACTTTATTCCTTTGCTATTTTTATAAAAATATCAAAATCAGTTTCAACGGGTACATGAAGTGACACTCTTCTTCATTGATGCATTAAATGAAACGCCATAACAGAGCTGGCCAGACTCTGTCGGAAAAGGAGGTATTTGTTAGGACCGGACCGTAGGCAGCTTCTGTCTTTACCCCGAGGTTATCTGCCATGTTACCTGGAGTCTTGTAGACTACACTCTGTTTGTGGCTCCCTAAGAAGTAGTTGAGCGGTGTTGGATCAGGTGAGCCAGCAGTTCAGGTGAAAGGACTTCCTTTCCCTATCCACCTTCCTGGAAAGTGTTGATCGGCACACCCTTTAACATCAATGATAATGTCTGTTTCAAGAACCACTGGTAGAAATAACCAACACGTCGTGCTGGTAAGTAGTATGATCCTAACAAACTGTCATAAACACTGTTTGCCATCTAATAATCTTTGGTATGAGGTAATGATCGTTGCGTGCGTGTTTATGTCAGCCCACACATAGCTGGTATTGCTGTTGTAAACAGGGCCGTGAGTGAAATGCGTTCCTCCCGTAAAAAGAACGGAATTGTAAAATTCGGGATCACGATATGTTTGCTGTGGAAACCGTGTACAGTATACCATTCTGTGTAGAAGTTTAGTAGTGCCTACTGACTGGACCTTCCTACTAGGGTATGAGGTGCAGTACCGGCATAAAGTGTGACGAAGCCACTTCATAAGCAGTGATGGTAGATGGTTTTTCCTTCCATAAGGTACGGACATCTTCTTAAATTAGCCGTACGATTTCTTCTCTGCGCGCACAGTTTCAGTTGTGTGGCAGAACATAATTTCTTTCCATTACGAGCCAGTAAATCATCGCNCTGCGCGCACAGTTTCAGTTGTGTGGCAGAACATAATTTCTTTCCATTACGAGCCAGTAAATCATCGCCAAAATGATGTGTTCTGAATGTCTTATAGCAGGGTTCCTTTGTTGGTGACAATCGTGCAGGAAATCTGCCGTAGCACTTGACATCATCATACATTAAAACCATGTTTGTTAACTCTGCAGACACGTATTTGTTCACATTAAATGCGGAACAGTAAAGTTTAAGAAAGAATGCCAACTACATATTTTCAGCTACCGGCTTGCGGTTTCTCATGACGCACGTGCATATTGTTGCTTTCAGATGCATTTTCGTTGGGAGTTCAAACATGCCCACAAAACACATGTTTTCTTACCTCCAAATGATTAAACAACCTTCCTTGTTTGTAGGGGTAGTTTTCTTGCAAATTATGTTAAAAAGGCATAACAAATGGATGACATTTTCATAGATATGGACATGGTAATCATCCGTATTGATATTTCATGCAATTTTTGAGATTAATGAGTTAACTGTGATAATATAGTTGCACCTAACATTTATTTTTGACCGGCGATGTTGTTTTAAATTAAATTTTCAGATGATAATGAGCTTTGTATGATAGTAAATTGTACGAATCTTGTTCATGTCTGATAATTTCCGCTATTTAAATATATTAAGTTAGTATAGTCATCCCTCTCTCAAGAGTAAATTATATGATTTATGATTACTTCAAGCTTCAAGACATACGTATATTCTATCTCATTTTCCAGATATAGTTAATCTCCTACAATAGCACGCTGTATACGATACGCCCATTGCAACGTAAAACACTGAATTAAACAAAATCATACTTGGCTGTAAAAATGATTGATATTCGCAACATAACGCCACGATATTATAATACAGCACTGCTGCAATTATTACGTGGGCCAAGATGTTGTTCGCAACCAGATCAAAAGTGACTACATGGCACGAATAAACAAAGTCGCCACCAAAATATCGTACGTAAGCTAATCGAAATCTTCGTATCACAACAGGATATATTGAAGGGTACAACAAAACATCAAGGAACTGTGTAGACATATTACAAATAGAGGATAAATTTTCTACATATAATATGAAGCAATTTCATAACATTATTTGTTAAAACTAATGAAATACGTACCGAAGAAACCACTGTTCTTCACAGCAACATAAATAATAACACGCATCCATTGAAACTCTTAAGTTGCTAAACAATTTCTAAATGTAATTAAATAAACTCAACTGTAGTTATTTCGATTTTCAAATTATTATAACAAACGTTAATTACATGTAGACAAACTGGTCACATTGTAAACAAATTGTGTAATTTTACACCAAATATATGTAGCAGCAGTGTCTCCACAGACATCAGGGGAGGTGATGTAAAAAAAAAATATTTAATCAACCCTTTCATGAGGGGCTGATCAGGGTAGAAGAGCTTGCGTGAGCGGGAGAGAGAGAGAGACACGCGTTGCATCGCTTGTGTCTGGCGGGATCCAAGTCCTCGGTTGGTGAGTGCAGAAATGGAGCACATCTCTATGTAGACCTCGTTCAATCTATGAAAATTGGCCTACAGGCAAACATTTACTAGGCAGGCTACCACACAAAATGGCTTTGGTAAGAGTACACCCCTACATACATTAAATAGGGTTTGGCACCCTCCAATTGCTAGGAACTTTGCAACCCTCCTCTTGAAGCAATTGGACACGGCAAGTTAGAAATAAGAGTGCAAAAAGAAATGAAAAATGTTGTATTGATAGTATTCACTAATCCCGACCTTCAATGCAGAAATCATGTGTTTAGTTGGAAAGCAGATAAGCGTTGCCTGGGATTTATACAGCCTTTATCAATGTCGTGCATGGCTTGTGAACTGATACCCTGGCTAATTAGTGCCCCTGTCATGAGGCAACAGGTTTATAAGATTGTGGACTGCTGGGAAGCTACTGCGGGCAAGTGCCCCTTTGCATTGGTTCCTGTTATCGTACCAAGTGGCGACGAGTTTGAATGCCTGCTAGCATTGCGTTGATAGTTTACACAAGAGACAGTTCTTCACAACGTGTGTGATGGAGTGGAGTAATGAGAAACTGCTGAACATGCATATCATGTATTCTGAAACGATGTGTAATGCATCAACTCTGCGTCATCGATACGCCGTAGTTTCCAAATAGACATTTACCAGATGCACGTGCATTCACTTCAGTTCATCGGCGATTGTGTGAAACAGGAACTGTACACGCAAGTTACCACGATCTTAGCCGACCACGGTGAGACATCGAGCACAATGTATTTGACTATGTTGATGTTAGCCCAAGTGCCAGCACTCGAGGTATCGCAGTCTATCGTATGTTGCACTTTACGGCGGGACAAATTGCACGCATATCACTAGCAGCCAGTTCAGGCACTTCTTACCTCTGACTGGCCTGCCTATCTACAGTATTGTGAGTGGCTCCAAGGCCAAATTAGGCGACACCCAGGTTTGAACGGCGCTATACCATTCACCGATGAAGCATCCTTCACGAGGCAAGGTGTCTTAAAATTTCACAATGTCCATGTGTCGGCACACATCAACCCACATCAAGTACGGGAATCCCACTTGCTATGTCTGTTTTCTCTGAACGTTTTGGGCGGGGATTATCGATGGAATGCTAATTGTGCCAATTGTATGAAGTACTATCTGCTGCATAAACTACCAACACATTGCTAGCAAGCAGGCAACCTCGTTGCCACTTGCTACAATAACAGGGCCACTTGCCAGCAGTAATTTCTCAGCAGTGAACAATCTTATAAACTTGCTGCCTTAGAAGAGGGACATTAATCACGTCATGCACGACAGAGGTATGGGCTGCCTACCTTCAAGGCAATCACTCAATTTCTTTCCATCTAAAAAAGCTATTTCAGCGATAACGATCGCTATTAGAAGATACTACCACGGTGATATTTTTATTTCCTTTCGCATAGTGATTACTAACATGTCATGTAAAATCGCTTCAAGAGCAAGGTATTTAACTTATGAAGGGGTATACTCTCCGTAAAGTCATTTTATGTGGTGACCTGCCTTGTAAACGTTTGCTTGTGTGGCAATTTTCGTTCCTTCATTGCAGGTGGTTTCCAATTTATCGTTGCATAACTCATTTTCAGTCACAACGATCCAAGGCGTCTACCACCTCAGAAATCGCTTTAGGACCAATGTCGTATATATGTTTCCCTATTTAATTGTCCTGAGTATTCTACTCACGTCAGGTATGCACACATTTACAACTCAGACTGTATTTAAACCGGCACACTAACTGGCATGTGTCCAGTAAAGTTGGTAACGACGGAGATACATTAAAATTGTCAGATAAACATTTGTGAAAACTGAAATTATTTGTTTTGCTTTCTGTTTTTATAATGCATACAAATGTAAGAATTAGAAAATGTGTTAAATAATTACATTTATAAATTATTTCACTCATTATTTTGACCGAAGAATAAATAAAAGTGATCAGGCCCGTGGCAAAACTAGTTTTACATTTGATGGAATAATTCCTTATGTACATACAAGCAGATATTAAGCAGGATTTTCAAAAGTGTTCATTTAACGTGAATAGCCTTTACAGTAATGAATAACCACCCTGTAAGTTGCAATTTTTAGTTGTAAGAATCTAAAAGACTAACATATTTAAACTCTATTTAAAATAAGTCTTTGTCTACGCCTAAGATATTTTCATGATAAATACCTACTTGGCTGTAAAAATGTGTATCATTTAAGTAATATATCTCACTTCGACTATAAAAAATTCAGGAACAGTTAGATAATAAGTACGTTCTTTAAATAACTAGGCAAACCCTTTAAGAGCGTTGGTCACGAAAAAAATGTGTTATTTAATATTTTGCATCAAAGACTGTTCAACTTGTAGACATGATTTGTGACTAATTAGTTTATAATTATCTAATGTACCAAAAACGCTTTACCTTACAGGTAATCATAATTTTCCCGTTTTAGAGTAGTACAAATAAAGAAAACCATCTTACGTACAGAAATAAGATAATTCACACTGAAATGATATGCCAAGAGTTATTTCAAGACGTCTATTTATTTATACAACGAAATATTTTTGCAATTCAAAAAAATAGCTGAAAATAAAAAAATTCTTGCATATTTTTAATTTTTGGCGGCCCCTAAATTTTTAGATATTAACTTTTGCTAAACATACCTTAAAATGAATTGAGACAAGATCTTTTAGATTTTCTTTTTATATTTTCTCTAAATAGTTTGGATTATTTTATTTGTACATCACAAAAAGAGTAAATGTAGATTTTGATAAGTAATTTTGCGATAACAATTCGACCTACAAATATTTGATATAANTAAATGTAGATTTTGATAAGTAATTTTGCGATAACAATTCGACCTACAAATATTTGATATAAGGAAAATGTAGTCACAGATAATGCTTTCAAGTTGATCAATATATGGTTCAAATATAAAGTAAGATATTTTTCCCTTGCCATTGCCTTTTANTAAATGTAGATTTTGATAAGTAATTTTGCGATAACAATTCGACCTACAAATATTTGATATAAGGAAAATGTAGTCCCAGATAATGCTTTCAAGTTGATCAATATATGGTTCAAATATAAAGTAAGATATTTTTCCCCTGCCATTGCCTTTTAACGACAGAAGTAGAGAGCTCACAAGAACTCGCAAAACTTAACGCACGTTTTCTTAGAGTGTGGTGGGGGGGACCCACTACTTAAAGAAAATCGCGGCGGTGTAAACCCGCCCGCCCAACCAGCATAGCTCCTGCTTGTATCATTGCCACAGCCTCTACCAATGCAACCAGCATAGCTCCTGCCTCTATCATTGCCACCGCCTCTATCTGTGCAACCAGCATAGCTCCTGCCTGTATCATTGCCACCACCTCTACCTGTACAACCAGCTTATATCCTGCCTCTATCATTGCCACCGCCTCTACCTGTACAACCAGCATAGCTCCTGCTTGTATCATTNTCCTGCCTCTATCATTGCCACCGCCTCTACCTGTACAACCAGCATAGCTCCTGCTTGTATCATTGCCACCGACTCTACCTGTGCAACTAGCATAGCTCCTGCTTGTATCATTGCCACCACCTCTAC
>NQII01020579.1:0-11915 GCA_002778355.1 Clitarchus hookeri
TGTGGATCTCGGAATGTTGAATTCCCTAACCATTTCCGAAATGGAATGTCCCATGCGTCTAGCTCCAACTACCACCCCGCGTTCAAAGTCTGTTAATTCCCGCCGTGCGGCCATAATCATGTCAGAAATATTTTCACATGAATCACTTGACTACAAATGAAAGCCCAACCAATGCACTGTCGGCAACTTTGTGAAAGCGCATTCGGACAATCTGCTACGAGTAGATACCGATTTGGTACTTGGTTACTTAAATTTCCATTGTTTTTGTGGACTATTAAATACGAGGAGTAAAATTACAAAGGTAAGAANCTGCTACGAGTAGATACCGATTTGGTACTTGGTTACTTAAATTTCCATTGTTTTTGTGGACTATTAAATACGAGGAGTAAAATTACAAAGGTAAGAACGTGTATCATATCCAACAGTCGTGATCTTCAAAGCGACAGTCGGCATTCATCATACATTAAAACTTATTTGTTTGTACGTTTTATTAAGGTAACGGTTATTATTATCTGTGTTTATGTTTACGATTTCTAAGATTCATAGTTAGAAATTAACATATGGAATAGGTATTATATTCACAAGAATAACATAATTGTAATGAAGGCGACTGCAGTAAGCGTACTGTGTTGTAGCGCGCCAAGCTTGATGTCTGTAATAAATTAACTACATTATTTAGAAACAAAACGTAATGTTGTGTTGAGAAAGAAGGTTACCAATATTTCCGGATTGTAAACACCATTTCAGTATTCATAAAACACTTTTTCCGCTTTATAAATGCTAGATAACGAGCAGTATGTGACAGTAGGCGTAAAGTTAGCACTTAGTCCTTGCCCGACACCGCTCGACTTCTCGAGCAGCTGCGGGTCAGTGGCGGGCAGAACGCCGCGCTGCCGGCCGGCAAACCTGTATTTCCGTGTTCCACCTCGTTTATGAACACTATATTAAGACCTAATATATAGCGTTAAGAAACTAAAAAACAATTTAAAAAATAACTTGCTTAACTTATTGTTTCTTATATTTTGTGTACCTAACAAACCTTTTATTATTCTGACGCCACGATAGCTGTGTCTGCACTATATTTTTAACTGTAATAACTGTACACATAAGCTGAAAATATAGATATAGTAGTTTGAGAAACACCTTACACCTGAGATGAGATTCAATACTGCGAAGAAAATATGTAATAAAATCTTAATACTATGTTTTATTTCTCAAAGGCTGTTTGTTTCTGTTTATTTAAGGGAAAAGGTTATTCAAGTAACACAGCTTTCTTGCGTAAAACGCGTAGACCTATTTAGTGTCAATTTTCTGGACCTAGTTTCGTAACTTTTTTGTAACGTCAATCTTAGTAACTTAGAAAAAAGGGCAAGGGTAAATATGAAAGTAAGATCATCCTTAATAAACATTTCTAAAAACATGCATTTTAGTGTTTTGAAAGGAACAATTAAGTTGCCATTTAACTTAAATTGTTCGGCTTATGAAAACTAACTAGAGTCAAATCAAACAACCAAAATTTATAAGAAATTGCTATGTTTGAAAAATACCTTATAACATAAACCAAACTCTTTCAAGAGGGACTCTGAGCCCCGCCCAAATAATATAATGTTTAATGTGCATGGCTTAACATCGTGACATTTTATTATTTAGGCATACAATGTTAATATAGTCTAAATATGACAGCTGTGCTCTTGAAACGAATGTTAGAAGTTATATGAAATTAATAAAATTATCTATACCAAATTCCGTCTGTTAGGCTTAACTTGGAATGTATAAACATGCAAAATGTAAAATTTTAATTCTGGGGCTAAATTTTTTGTAAACATATTTATATGTCTTTATTATTATGAAATACGTTAACATATTGATTTATGGTCACGTCTACATCACATACGAGTTGCTAAGCGCGTTGTGGTGTGTATTAAACAATACTATAGTACTGTAATGAAGGTTAGATCAGATGTAAATAATAGACATTAAGAAGTCCAGTGTTAAAACTACCTACATAAGGGAAACATGAACACCTTAAATATTATAACGTACGTAAAAATGGCCTTCGCAAGAAAAATAACTGATTTTGGCGAAACATCTTCAATGTCTCGCCGAACTCCGTTAAACCACGTCTTCCTGTTTGTTTCGTTTTTTGTAACTAAAAAATATTTTATAGGGTGTTTTGCGAGATGTACTACTAGTATACTGTGGTACAATAAACCATTCCGATGATTTTGGTATACTTGACCCTTTTGATTTTGACTTCTTTGACTCTCTTTCCATTACTTCAAACAATTTATATTTAAACAAATACGCATCACCACTGAAGTAAATAAACGCGGCGGCCGAGATTGTATCTGACTTGTGACGTCACGGAGTGAGGAGGTGTGACAGGCGCGTTTTGGCGGGCGTTTCAAACGTAAAACATTCATTCAATCATAAATTCTTCAAAACTAATTTTGAAATTGTGACACTTTATAAATTCATTTAAAACACATAAATGATTGAAAACCAAGTGTCAGCAAAAATGTGGATGTTGCCTATTAACATTTTTGTACTGTAGAAAAAGGGGAAAATATATTTTGTGTGTAAACACGAAATCTTTGATTGTGCAAACCCAAACTAATGATACCCTTTAACATAAATCCCGGGGAGGAGGAGGAGTTTCCTCTATTCATTGAAAAACGAACATCTTCATGAGGAAATAGAGACCGAGCACTCTTTGACTGTGTCGGCAGAAACCATCACATGTAGATAAAAAGACTGCACAACTCTGCTTCATATGTGCGGTCAGTTGAAAGAGGTAATCAATTTAGGAATGTGGATTTTACTGATTAAAGTTTGGGTTTGCTACAGTGGAAAAGAGAGCAAACCTAGTCGTGGTGCATCAAACGAATTTGCAAAATGACTTCTATAGGAGCCGTTCGTACTGTCGGGATTCAAACTTGGGATAAGAATCCCGGTAGAAAGCGCTTAGCGATGTGGGTGTAGCCTACGGCATTGAAGTCTTGCGCCACCTGATGCGGGAGCTTGTGAGGAAGGAGGAGTTGCTGGTCAACTAGAGTGTGAGTCCAATCCAATCAGCTTTTTTACAAATCTTGTATATTTGCCCAACAATCTGAGCGATGGTCTCTAGCTAGTGTGTAGTTTAAATTAGGGTGCGGTCGGAAAAGTGCTCCTTCAAATGACTTAAGTAGTTTCACTTCACATCTGTGAAATAACAGTATTACATGCTCCAATCATGTTTAAAGTACCCAAATCCTTGCAGAGTGTGTTAGGGCAAGCTATCAATGAGCGTATATCCTTCCGCGAATTTTGTCAGGCTGTCTTGTGGCAAACAGGTTCTTCAGCAGCCATTTTACACCAGCGCATAAAAATTTTAGAAAAAAATTCAGCGTCCTGAAGAATTAATGCAACACTTTTTAAATGAAATGATGACATGGGTAGAAGTTTGTGCTTTGTCATGTGCGGAAGCAAATTNCCGCGAATTTTGTCAGGCTGTCTTGTGGCAAACAGGTTCTCCAGCAGCCATTTTACACCAGCGCATAAAAATTTTAGAAAAAAATTCAGCGTCCTGGAGAATTAATGCAACACTTTTTAAATGAAATGATGACATGGGTAGAAGTTTGTGCTTTGTCATGTGCGGAAGCAAATNAGAATTAATGCAACACTTTTTAAATGAAATGATGACATGGGTAGAAGTTTGTGCTTTGTCATGTGCGGAAGCAAATTTGGTAGAAATGATGTTTTTTAACTTGTTGCCTGCAAATAGTAAGTTCTTTACATTTGCTACAAATTCACAAACGCTGCACGAGTTGTTAGCGTTGGTAATTCAAGTAGAATTAACCGTTGGCGATTTTAAGCAAAAAGTGGCTAAGGAAGTAACACCTAAAAGGCAGTGTCAAATTTGTTTTCGATCAAACCATCCGATGGGAAAATGTTTTTATATAATCCAAAAGAGAGAAGGAAATTCCGTGCAGACTAAGCCGAAACAGAAACGTCATATTTGTTTTTGAGTAAATCACAAAACGGAACAATGTTTTTATAAAAAAAACCGAACGTGACGGGAAAGTGGTTTGGCCAGGAAACGGGGACCAGTCGGACGTAAAAGAAATGTCCGATGGTCAAACGGTAATTTGTTACCATTGCGGTAATCCTGGTCACCTGCATTTGAAATATCCGTTGTGAGGAAAACCTGAGGGATTATGTTCAGTTTCAAACACTAATTTGTGTAATAGGAATGGCTTTTTGTATGTTTAATTAATAATTGCGAATTTAACCATGTCCGTATTGGTAGATTCGGGTTCCTCTGCGTCTCTCATAAAATATGAAACTTGTAATAAAATCATGCGTGATGCGCCTGTTGGTACCGCACAATTAAAAAGGTGAGAATTTGTTGTATTTTCCTTAACAAAGGGAGGATTGATAAAATCAAATTTAGTGGCAGTGATAAAAATTATAATTGAACAGTTTTCATAGAAAGCGCCTTCTCATTTTTTTGAAAAATTTTCATATGACGTGGTATAGGATATTGATTTTCTGAGCAGCACTCACTCATGTATTGACGTAGCAAGAAAAGTGTTGAAATTTAGTTTTTACCCTGAAACTGTTACAGAGTTACAAGTGCAGCCTTCCGGATGTCGAAAAATCCAGTTGTTACAACATTCTGAAGAGATAATACAGTCATTAGGCCAGTTAAAACAGAATACAGTGATGTTCTTACGTCAAAGGTAGGGCAATCTAAAGAGATTCCTGTTGTTTTGAAATTAACAGATAGTGAGCCTGTAGTGTGAGTGCCATACCGTGTGTCTGCTCCCAAAATGCAGATATTTAAGCAGTTAATCAATGATTTAAAGGAAAAGGGAATTGAGGAGGAATACACTAGTCCGTATGCAAGCCCGTCCTAAAATGCAGATATTTAAGCAGTTAATCAATGATTTAAAGGAAAAGGGAATTGAGGAGGAATACACTAGTCCGTATGCAAGCCCGTCCCAAAATGCAGATATTTAAGCAGTTAATCAATGATTTAAAGGAAAAGGGAATTGAGGAGGAATACACTAGTCCGTATGCAAGCCCGTCCCAAAATGCAGATATTTAAGCAGTTAATCAATGATTTAAAGGAAAAGGGAATTGAGGAGGAATACACTAGTCCGTATGCAAGCCCGTCTTTTTTGTACCAGAAAGAAAAATACCAGGTCAATATCGGTTAATATGTGATTACAGAAAGATAAATAAGAAATTGTATGTTGATTCACATCCGGTTCCAGTTATGGAAACTCTTTTCCAACACTTACAAAGAGCTAAATATTTCACTATATTGGATTTGAATTCTGCTTTTCTACAGTGTGAGTTACATCCGGAAAGTAGAGCGCCGCTAGCGTTTTGTACTCCTTGTNGGATTTGAATTCTGCTTTTCTACAGTGTGAGTTACATCCGGAAAGTAGAGCGCCGCTAGCGTTTTGTACTCCTTGTGGGTTGAACCAGTGGACGCGTCTGCCCATGGATGTACATTCAGGGTCCCAATGTATGTCCCTAAGAGTTGAATCCCGTGTTAGGACGGTACTTGTATGAGTTTGTCTGTACGTACATTGATGACGTGTGCGTGTGTAGTAACACGTTAGAGGAACACCTTAAACATTTGCGGACAGTGTTAGATGCTTTAAGGGAGGCTGGTCTGACGGTGAACTAAGGAAAATTGGTTGGGCACAACACCACGTGCGATATCTATGTTTNGGATTTGAATTCTGCTTTTCTACAGTGTGAGTTACATCCGGAAAGTAGAGCGCCGCTAGCGTTTTGTACTCCTTGGGGGTTGAACCAGTGGACGCGTCTGCCCATGGATGTACATTCAGGGTCCCAATGTATGTCCCTAGAGTTGAATCCCGTGTTAGGACGGTACTTGTATGAGTTTGTCTGTACGTACATTGATGACGTGTGCGTGTGTAGTAACACGTTAGAGGAACACCTTAAACATTTGCGGACAGTGTTAGACGCTTTAAGGGAGGCTGGTCTGACGGTGAACTAAGGAAAATTGGTTGGGCACAACACCACGTGCGATATCTATGTTTATCATTTCAGAGAGTATTTTACGCACTGATCCTGAGAAAATAAATCTGTTGTTAATTTTCCACAACCTAAAAAAATATTTTTTAGGAATGGTTGCCTTTTAAAGTAAATTCATTCCAAATTTTTCTGATCTTACAGTACCATCAAATCAGTTGAAAAGAAACAATGTACATTTTGTGAAAAAGGCGAAACAAGAAAACGCTTTTCAAAAATTTAAAGAAATGTTAGCTAGCTTGCATTTGTCAAATTTTTCTGAAGAATTTTTTTTTGCACTATGATCTAGGTTCCGTAGCCATGGGGGCGTGTTTGAATCCAAATAAAGACGGACATTTAGTGCCGATAGCATACGCCTGTAAATTATTTACTCAGGCAGAACGGAAATTTACGATCTATGAAAAAGAGTGTTCAAGTTTTATATGGGCAATTCAAAATGTTTCAGATTATTTTCATTATGCTCCGTTTATTTTATTTACGTATAACCAGGCTCGCAGCTGGTTGTTAAAATCACAGTAGCCAGCTGGTAGATCGGCACGTTAGTTAGTGCGCCTTGCTTGTTTTAAATTTGCCGTGCAGCACATAAAGGCGATCGATAATTTTGTAGCGGACGCGCTGTCACGCATGTATCTCGAAGACGAGTTTGAGGCGGTGGAAAACGTGGCCCCTGTGGATAGTCAGCTGTCTAATTCAGTTCCTGATAGTATAAATGTTTTAGAATTCAATACCTCCCAAAATTTTCCCAGTGCTTTTACTGATATAAGAAAACACCAAAATTCTGACACTGAATGCAAACAGATATTGTCTGAAATCAAAAATAGAAATTCTTGTTATGTAGTTTATAAAGAATTTCTAGGAGAATGGAGAAGAAGAGGCAAATTTAGAGTTTTTGTACCGGAAAAACTAAGGGAAATGGTTTTTTAATATTATCATGAATCCTTTTACGGGGGACACGTAGGAATGGGATAAAACAATTACCCGTATATTAGAACTTTTTACGTGGACAGGAGCGCGCAACGATTTAGAAAATTGGGCCAAGTGTTGCGATGCGTTCCAGCATGCAAAATCAAAAAATCAAAAACCAGAAGGACAATATGCCGGTACGGTGTCATCGTTTCCTTGGCAGCGCGTTTATTTGTACGTGATGGGCCCGTTGCCCCGGAGTACCTCTGAACATGTGTATGTCCTTGTTGTCATATATAGTTTCAGCATATTTTATTTATTTTTATCCGTTGCGTACCATAAAGGCAGGAGAAATTTATAAGGTAGTTATGCAGAGATTATATAGTGTTTTTGGCTCGCCCATGTTTTTAGTAACTGATAATGCTACGTATTTTCTTTCTCAAGAGTTCAGAGATTTAAATTTTATTTGGGAGGTAAAGATGGTGCAGACTGCTCCGTATCAACCTCAGGAAAATTTAGCAGAACAGGTGAATGATAACATTAAAATTGCCTTTCGTAGTTTTCACTCTAATACGTAACGCCACTGGGATGTTGTATTATATATACTTTTCTGTGTTTTAATAATACACTACATAGTGCTCATAAATATGCTGCATCCGAGGTATTTTTGGGAAGACGTTTCATGCACCCGCTAATAAAAGTGTGGTCACTCCATAGCATTTGTTTTAAGAATGCGAGTAACAATAGGTTGAAAGACACATGGACAGACGTGACAAGTAACTTAATAACGTATAACCAAAAAAATTTTATAAAGGGTAACGTTTTAAATAAAGATTTAACATTTTAACCAGATGATTTAATTTTAGTTGAAGCTCTTCACCTCAGGTCAAAACTCGATTTTTTTTGTAGCGCTAAACTAGTTGTGAAATGGCGCAGCCCGTGCCAAAAAGTTAGGTTCTTTTGGCCCGTGACAGTATTGATTATTGATCCACATTCCCCTAGCAAATCTAAAAAGGGTCATATTTCTCATTGTCAATAATATTATGTACCCACAAATGCAATATAAAGGGGTTACCCCTTCCCATTAAATCCCTTATGCTGTCTTGATATTTTGGATGTGAAGAAAATTTTTATCATTCAAAAAATATTCAGAAAGTGAATGTTTTAAGAACTGGTATATTAACTGTATTTAGAGTTATATTTATTGATATTTTAAAGAGTTTTTAATGATATTTAATGATATATAATCACTTGGTGGTTGAATTAAGTACATGTGGAAATGTACGTAAAGTACGACGAAAAGTCAAAATACGTAACTATAGTACACATATATTAGAATACGCCTATCGATTTTGAAATTAGTATTTTATATAGGTATTTTCGTGTGCAAAAAGTTTTTAAAAGCAGCCCCTAACTTGTAAGAGTTGAAAATGGTTAAAGTTACGTTCTACGAGTCGTTTTAAGTCCCTGGTGTATGTCTGTTTTAATCTACCTGCCGCTATCATCGAGACCCGTGTTCCACGTGAAAAGAAGCCTGGGGTAACGGTTTTGCCAGCCAACGATTCAGGATTTTCTGGACGCGTGAGCACACCAATGTGGCCGAGTTCAGGGGAGGAGGGATGTGACGGCATACGCACATCAAACCTATTACCAAGTTCACCTCGCCTTCGGTTACTGCTTCTACATGAGGGCCGTGGACATACTGACCGCCTCGCTACTGTGGCCGGCATGACTGCTGGCCGGCAAATGGCGCGTGGCGCGCTAGTGTACCGCTTCCAAGCCTCGCCTGCTGCCCCCTCCCCCCTTCATGTACCTTGCGCGTCGCAATGACAATGTGGCACAGGCCAGCCATGACGTCACCAGGGGACGTTTCCGCTCTGGGATCGTCGGAAAAAATTACAGAAGACTACGAAAAATTTGCATATAAGGCTTGTGTTTTCCCCTGCTCGGGGAGACAGGCCAGGGACTCTATTGGGGAAGGAACAGCTGTTNGAGGTTGTTCTGAAAATGATAAAATATATGTATCCTTTATATTTTAATCATTTTGAATAAATATATATGCAATTGAAAAGACTTTGCGGGGAAACTAAAATTCATGGAATTTTAGTAAACTATTAAATAGATTTAGTAAATCCTATATTGGGAAGAATTGATATTTTTGTAATGTAGAAAAAGGGCAAAATAAATTTTGTGTAAATACGAAATCTTTTATTGTGCAAACCCCAACTTATGATACCCTTTGATGACACAATAACGGGGTCTCTATTCCTTGAAAAACGAACATCTTCCTGAGGAAACAGAGGCGGAGGCATATTTGCGTGTGTCGGCAGAAACCGTCAAAGTACAATTTTTGCATATATATATACAGCCAGGATGATGGTGGGCGAAGAGAGGCTAGCTGTTGCTGGAGGGTTTCTGAGTTGATAGACATCTGCAGTAGCAGACGACAAGGGCGGCGGTGGGTGATTGTCGAATACGTGCAGGCCGATGCGTATGTGTGTACTATTTCAGACCTTCATTCCTACATGCAACGGTAGCTTTGTAACGCACTTTTATGTATATCTTCATTTTCTTTAGATGGGTGGACAGTTGTTACATTTTCCCGAACTTCAAAGGGTTGGAAATGCTGGCTAACTATGCTTATAACAGGGATTAAGGCCAATTTTTTCTTATCTACTTGATTGCAATCGAAAGTGTTTCCTGGGATATAAATTTGGTTCGGAAATAGCGGGAAACTATGCTTATAAGAGGGATTAAGGCCTACTTGCCCCCGCAGTCCTTTTCGTCGTCGGGTGTGATACCTATGTGATGAATTGGGTGGATGTATTTCAACGGTTCGAAAATTACAGTCCCCTATGCTTATAAGACAGCTTAAGGCTTACTTCATCCTGCGGTTATTTTCGTCGTCGGGGGTGATGCCTATGTTATGAATTTGGTGACTGTATCTTAACCGGTTCGGAAATGACAGTCAACTAAGCTTATAAGTGGACTTAGGACGTACCTGACGCACGTGCGGTGCGACTCTAGGCTAGCGTGCGTGGGCTGGCCTCGCTCCGTGTCGCGCAGGTGGGATGACAGAGCATGAGACTCGTCCACGCCGGGACGCCAGGGGAAAGGAGACCAGAAGGAATATGAGAAAAACATGTTGGAATGAAATAGTATGAGACTGGTTCCCGCCAGGACGCCAGGTGAAAGGAGACCAGAAAGAGTTTGAGAAAACCATGGTTAAATGAGAGCGCATGAGACTCGTCCCCACTACGACATCAGCTGAAAGGACAGCAGAAGGAATATGAGAAAGCCAAGGAGGAATGACAGAGCAGAAAACTCGTCTCCGCCAGGATGTTGGGCGAAAGGAGAAAGGAAAGAATATGAGAAAACCAAAGAGGCGGCAGACGACGATGATGGGGGAACATCCAAGATGGAGGACTCGGAAGGCAAGTGAGTGGAAAGGGTGAAAACGAAAGAGACCAAAAGGAATATGAAAAACCTCCCCCCCCCACCCCCTAGGGATAAAACGGACAAGGAGAGAGATAGGAAGGAATGAGGAAGCATGAGAAAAAAAAGAAAAAAGAATACTGGAAGGAGTATGAGAAAACCCCAAGGGATAGAGCAGGCGAGAGAGAACCGGTCAGGGTGAGAGACTGGAAGGAATGAGAGAAGTTAACATTATCTACAACACTATTTATTGTACTATTTACAGTATGTATTTTTCTATTTATCTGGCTGTTTAAACTTTCGATTAAAGAGCGGAGTGCTTCCATGTCTGCCGACATTTTTCGAGTTAGCATTAATTAGTAAACAAGAACCATTCCCTATACACAGTCAATGAAAACCTATTGAAATTCTTAATATATTAAATGCCCAAATTTGACAGTTTTAAAATTTACAATAAGTCCGTATCACATGTTCTTC
The DNA here is from genome assembly GCA_002778355.1 of Clitarchus hookeri. Lineage (NCBI taxonomy): Eukaryota > Metazoa > Arthropoda > Insecta > Phasmatodea > Phasmatidae > Clitarchus > Clitarchus hookeri. The sequence continues at coordinate 10,867 of NQII01020579.1, forward strand.
TAGCCCCACTTCAGTTAAGTCTAGACCCCACCAGTCCGCAATGTTCTAGAGTTCTCCGAGCTTCCTCATGCACAGTAGCCTTCACTTGTCGGGTTTTCTCGCTCTCTCGTCCATTCACACCACAAACACCCCGCCCACCGCCGTATGGCAATCTCCCGTCGTCGTCCAACCTCTTCACCGATGTCCCTCGCCGCACTCAGCAAAATACTTCCACCCAAGACTGCCGACCATTGGGCAGCTGTAATATTTATAGGGTAGTAGGCCGTCGCCCAGAAATTTCTCTAAATGCCGCGTTGCACCGATGGTTTTAGTTCCCAGAATATTTTTAAGTATCTTCTAAACTCGTCGGCCTTTGCTGCAGAGGGGAAGAGGAAGGACTGTGACGCCAACTAGGTCGCCGCTGTCCATCATTCCCCTGCTACCGGGCAAGCGACGGGGCGGCGAGCGGGTCTGCCTGGGTGATGGGAGGAGGTGGGACTCCCCCCTCACAGAATCGGACCAAGCATGGGGCTCGCACCTAGTGCGAGTGTAAACGCGTAACAGTACTATTACAATATAAACCAAGGACTTCTCAGTAATTAAATAATTTCCCTTTTAAAATGCAGGAATTAAGTCACGTCAAGGGCTTTATTTTTTTTACGCACTACCCACAGATATTTTAAATTAATTAATTTCGCCATTGCCTAGTGCCTAATAAATTAGGACTCCGCGATACAAGCGTGCGACCATAGTTCTGATTTTATTTTCCAGCTGCAGTTTTTTTTCATGTACCTAGCTACTCAGAAAGGCACGATAGAAGCTAATTATCAAAATTAAAGCAGCAATTGTTCTTTACAGTGCAAAATTGTGTGTTGCGTTACTATGTTTCCTTCTCAGTTTCGTAATTATTTCACTCAAGCATAATATTCGGTTATTGGTAGGTAAGTATATTTCATTTNCTATGTTTCCTTCTCAGTTTCGTAATTATTTCACTCAAGCATAATATTCGGTTATTGGTAGGTAAGTATATTTCATTTATAAGTCATCAAGAAATTTATTAATCTCTTCGC
>NQII01020580.1:0-11725 GCA_002778355.1 Clitarchus hookeri
CAATGAACTTGTTTTAAAGCAATAATAAAACTAGATTGTTTTTTTGAACTCCAATCGCCCTGTGTTTACTTCAGTGTAAATTGGTCCTTTAGACAACAGTGTCAATCACCTTCCTCCAAAACCACAGCTCTGGGAGTTGTCAGACTTATTTGGCCCATTGCCACATTCACGTGCAAGAGTGTCATGCGCCTTTTGTCATGATGGACATTTTTTCAAAGNGACTTATTTGGCCCATTGCCACATTCACGTGCAAGAGTGTCATGCGCCTTTTGTCATGATGGACATTTTTTCAAAGTTCACGTAATTTTATGCAATTGCTCAGGCGAATGCACGCACGGTGTTGAATAAACATAAATCATTTATTGAGGAAGTGGGACAGCCTAACTGTCGGATGACCTCTGGAGGTACCGACTGCAAGGTGATCAGATGTTCTCGAAAGCAAACTACCAACACCGCCGGATATGCTAGAAGAAAATTCAAGCAACACTGTGACCTTCAAAGAGGAAGTTCTAAATTTAACAAAGAAGATATTGATACTTGCCGCGGATAGACGCAAGAAAAATGTAAGAGTGTCACGAGCGAAAAATTTGGAATTAGGTCAGTTGGTTTCTAGTCAGGGCGCATCATGTTACCAAAGCGTGGGAGAATATTTCCAGAAAATTACTGCCTTTATATTTAGGTCCACTTCGAGTAGCACAAGTAATCAATTCTAATTGTTATGAATTGGCCTGCCCTGAAACCGGAAAAATAATAGGAAAATTTAACCTAATTGCACTGAGGAAGTATTTCTCGCCGCATACTCAAGTGTAATTTGGGAATACTACGCCAGCTTAAAGTAATATGCCAATGAGAAAATATTTAGGTTAGAAGAAACTTCGAAATACAGNTTTGGGAATACTACGCCAGCTTAAAGTAATATGCCAATGAGAAAATATTTAGGTTAGAAGAAACTTCGAAATACACTGGATGATTTTTTTTTGCATAGAGGTTTATGTATGATGTATTCGTGACATGTAATTTACCAAGGGCAAAGATTAATGTTGTTGCTATTGCGTGGAGACTTATATTAAATGGCAAAGTAGAATGCCGCCAAGAATTATATGTACTGCCTCGAAAGATATGTATATATGTTTGCCCTATATTTTGTAGCGATTATAGAAATTAATCCTCTAGAACATCCAAAGCAAGAAAACTATAAGAAATCATGGCATACTNTTTGGGAATACTACGCCAGCTTAAAGTAATATGCCAATGAGAAAATATTTAGGTTAGAAGAAACTTCGAAATACAGTGGATGATTTTTTTTTGCATAGAGGTTTATGTATGATGTATTCGTGACATGTAATTTACCAAGGGCAAAGATTAATGTTGTTGCTATTGCGTGGAGACTTATATTAAATGGCAAAGTAGAATGCCGCCAAGAATTATATGTACTGCCTCGAAAGATATGTATATATGTTTGCCCCATATTTTGTAGCGATTATAGAAATTAATCCTCTAGAACATCCAAAGCAAGAAAACTATAAGAAATCATGGCATACTAAAATAATACTGTTGTGGTTTTAACTTAAAAAACCTCCAAATTGCTTGAATAAACAGAGATAAAAGGATTTGTTAATTTTTATTTAATTAGGGAAAAGTTACAATCTAATTATACCTAAAAGTCATGCTGATCTACCCCACTGCGTTTTTTTTCGTGCATAAAATATAATTGTTATATCCCATTTTGCGCATTTATGGATATATCTTCTAATCAACTGAGCTTTCTGCCAACCCGATTACCTGAACTCTGAAAGGTGAGCGAAGATTGTGATCATTACATTTCACACACAAAGGGATACGCAGTTTTTTTTTTCACATCGCAAAACATACGAACTCTCTCCGCATAATTTAAATTCAGTGGAAGCCGTTAATGGTCTTCACATGCTGCATATCGTATGTGTTCATTTCACTGCCTGAAACTGTGTTTCATTGACTGTCAGCAAATGGTGGTGTAAAATTAAAGTGTACAAGTGATATTGCAGTACTTTCGACTGGTGACACTTCAAGAGACGAAGCATTGCAGGGAAACCGCGCTGAACAGTGCGGCGCAGCATACGAGTATGCCTTGGCACAGGCACTTAGCCTCACTACTGAGTTCATATCCCGCCCAGCGCAGTCACCTACCAGCTAGGAATGCCGAAGAAAACCGAGGCTGCACACAACTTTGGAAAGATNCAGGCACTTAGCCTCACTACTGAGTTCATATCCCGCCCAGCGCAGTCACCTACCAGCTAGGAATGCCGAAGAAAACTGAGGCTGCACACAACTTTGGAAAGATTTTTTATTACTATGTTTGAATACATAATCACACATTTATTATATTTTGAGCTTTCTTAAAATAATTATTAGTTTTTTCAGCGGAAAGCTGATAGATATGATATATGTATTTCTGCACTTGACATTATTTTTCACTGTAATATTTTTAAAATTTTGAAATTTTAGCATAGAGAATGTTACATTTTTTTTTAAAATATGAATGATAGTTAAAGATAATTAAGATTTTATCTGATTTGATGTCACATTTCTCACTTTTACATTAGAAATGTGAAAATTAACTTTGACAATAGCCAGAGCTTACAGTGAAATTTCGCGGCGCTTTTCTGTTACGTAAAGAAATATAAACAGTGTAGGTTACTAATAATTTTATTCTATTAGCGCTACAGGTCTGTTGAAATGGTTAAATTCTGAGGTGTGTTTAATCCATGCTTTACTTCAAGTACTTTATTATTCTATGGAAATATTTTAATTTTCGTATTTAAAACAGTAGTTGGTTTAATGTGAGACAAGAAAATATATTATTTGGAAATTAACAATTTCATTGAAAAGGAAGATTAAAAACAAAACAGTACGAACGATTCTAAAATAATTAACAGTTACTGTACGTGAGGTTATATTTTAAAAGATATTTTCACGGTACATAATTGCAATATTTTTGCTCACTATATGTATATATATATATTATATATATATATATATATATATATATATACTAGCTGACCCGGCAAACGTTGTTTTGCCATAAAAAGTATTTCTAGTGATTATAGTATTAGAAATATTACCTAGGGTAAAATTTATTAAATTACTAATATCGCTATAAAAAAAATAAGGGTTGGTGGTAGAAGGGTGAAAATTTAGGTGGATATGTATTTTTTGATGCCACATCGTAAAAAAATAAAAAATAAAAATTTTGTTTAAACAATAAAAAAAAATTGTTTGGGGGTGGCCACCCTTATTACTTAGGGGTGTAAAAATAGATATAAATCTATTCTCAGACCTACCGAGTATACATAAAAAATTTCATAAAAATCGGTCCAGCAGTTTCGGAGGAGTTCAGTGACTAACACTGTGACGGGAGAATTTTATATATTAGATATATATATATATATACATACATACACACACACATACACACACCCTGAGGAGATTGAAATCTAGTCTGGATTAAATTTCCATATGATTTGCTTCATAAAAATTCGGTTTAAAAATTACTTAAGAAATTGCTTACGCCTAAAACCACAACATAAGTATTTGAGTAATTGCGAACAGTAATCTGTCTTGACTTTTCTCGCGAATATAAGAGTAAAACTTGCAAGACATGTCTTGTTAATTTCAGTTAAAAAGAAAAATGTTAGATTTTTTCGATTTTTGGCGCAATGACGGTTGAATGCAGTCCACTGTGTGACGTGACGCCATTTTGCTGGTGCGTGCAGCTGGATTTCGCCGTAAACGGGGCTGTTTTGCTTCTGTGTTTCTAAGTATAACGCGATGCTACTCAAAGGCTGTTAACGGTAAACAGAGTACTTTTAAAAACCATGCTTAAGATATTCTTGTATGCCCATGGAGTATTCTTCCACCATACGGGGCCGCGGTGGCTGAGCGGTTAGCCTGCTCGCCTTTCACTAAGGCTAAACGCGTTCAATCCCCGACCGGGACACTCCCGGATTTTCGCATGCGGGAATCGTGCTGAACGATGCCGCTGGTCAGCAGGTTTTCTCGAGGATCTCCCGTTTCCCCCACCCTACCATTCCGGCGCTGCTCCATGATCGCCTCAATCGCCCTCATCGGCTCTCAAGACCTCGCTTTTAAGAGCCGCCTAAATCTTTTTCACTCACTCCCACCATACGTAAAATTAACCTTGCCGTGGGCCTCCCCGCTTTATTCATGCGTTAGTGAAGTGAAATTCTGGAATTATTATGAAACTAAACATTTCACAAATATACTCATTCTTACACTTACATGCATAAAAAATTTGGGTGCGTGTACTTACTTACGCTCATTAGAAGTTATACTTCTTTGGCGTAACCACGGTTATGTTGACAATGGATCACACCCCTACCACGTTCACTGTCGAATTTCGTTACAATGTGCGCGCGCAACTTCCGTTGCACACTTAACTTTCACCCTCAACGCCCCAAAATAAGTATAACTTAAAAATAAACAGACTCAAAATAAATTATTTTAGTATTCACAAATGTTTACATAACACTTTTAATCCACTGTAAAGACATGGGACTACTTTCCATCCGTCGTTACCATCTTTATTGGGCGCCTACCAGTCAGTTTGCCCGTTAAAACACACGCAGGTAGGGGCAGTGACTTTTTTCAAAGTTTTATTTTTTATGTGCTCAATAACCGTGAACAGTATATATCATGTCTAATGTATTTGTTTCGTTGGCTGTCATCTATTTTCGAGAATGTTTTCCCACTTCACTAGACCAGTAAGAATTATGGTACTATAAACAATGATTCTCATTTACGCCGATTCACGCCGAACAGACAGAGCGGACATAACCTACACCTGTTCACATTTAAGCAGTTTCTATAAGTCAGAGTGTTTCGGTGTTAGGTTGGAAACTTGTTTTTCTACGCTTGTTCGTTTGTTATTTTTCATACAAAGTTTCGGAAGTGAATTGTAGACAGCAAACTAGACGCGCCCTTTTTTTTTTACACTACTTCAGTAATTTTATTGTTTTATGAATTTTTACTGAATGATTTTAATATATTATTATTTTGCCAATAATATGTTGTCGTTACTGCTACCTATCCGTTCATTTCTAAACTACGTTTATTTAATATAAGTGTTAAGTCAAATCAACATTCGTGTTCACATACTTCATTGTAAATACATACATTAAACCATGTTACAGTATTTCGTCAACATACGTAGATAATATATTTAATAATTTTTACAAAGCACGTGAAACTGCAGGTCACTGGGAAAAATTGGCGAAGCCTGTCCATTGCGCGCGCAGCAATTTTTGGCGTGAGTTCAACGTTTTCGGCGTGACTCGCGCGGAAAAACGAGAAAGAGTTCTGATTGGCTGTTCCACCTATCCGCGCTGTCTGTTCAGCGTGATGGGTGTACATGTGGTCAGCCATTATGTGAAACGTTTGCAATTCGTTTACAAACAGTTCCGTCGCGTCAAATATGCATTTTCCCATTGTAATGGTTCAAGCAAGATTTTACAGTGTCTTAGAGAATATTTTAGCAGACAATATTTCCCTAACTTTTAATTCTCTGCACTCATCATATTGTTAAGCGCCCGATGCTTCGCATCCCGCGCGAGCGAGTGGAAGTGAAGGACAGCTGTTATATTATAGCGGCGGCGGCGGCAAGTCAATGGATTGTTTTTAATGACAGGCGAGCGATAGGCCAGTGTCCGCGTATCTGTTACAGAAAGCGAGCCGACACGATAATCCTTTTTGCGGCGCACGCTGCTGACCCTGGTGGTAATTATTTCTGCGTATGTCTGAAGAATGTTCTGGATTACTGACCTCGTTCTCTCAGCATGACTAGGGGCCCGTTGAACCTTCCAGATGGTCAGGACGAACCCTATATAAAAGTGTGACAGGCCTCCAAGCCGAGTAGTTGATGAGTGTATGAGTGGCTGGGTTCCGAGCGATAGACGACGAGCAGCGAGAGAAGTGACCAGTGGAAGGGAAATATGCGACTGCGAGTATCAAGTAGTGAAGAGTGCGGCTGGCAGACTGAACTATTGTACTTTATGCGTGAGTGAAAGACATTACAAATGGCGGCAACAGATAGACTGAACACTTATTAATGATGAGTATGAGTTAACTGACTGTAACCAAACATACACAATTAAGGAGGACGCTAATTAGAGTTGAAATAAACATTAAATATTGCGCTCACTCTTAAATTAAAAAAAAGTAATAGTGGAGACAGATAATTTAATGCTGTAAATAATAGCTGTGTGAATAAATTAGAAATCAAATTTATATATTTTATTTTTATTAAGACCACCATCCCTCACGAACTCAGATACGCCCCTCAGGCGTCCCACGTAACAACATGAACAAAAATCACGAGGCGCGTCTAGGATTTGATTGATGAGGAATTTCAAGTAGCTCTTGTTGACTAGGACGTTAAATTGCTTACAGCTGGTTATTGAGACCGCATCATTTACCGTCACAGCTCGGACCAAAGTAGAAGGCAAACAAGTATATGCAAACTTCGCGTGTGTTATTAGACCTCTGCTTACGCGACATCTCTGCAGGACTGCTTTCCAACAGTTAACATTCAGCACTATTGTGGCGCCAATCCCTGTGGCCGAGTGGAACAGTAAAGTTATTTCAAACTGGTAGCAGTTAATATACAAATAATCTACGCTGGAGTATGTAGAGGGCTGAGAAGTCTAGCACGGTGTCCTTTTATAACGTGAAATGTTAAGTATTTACCGATTATACATCTAGAAGCTTATTCTAGTCATCTTAAGGGGAATCCAAAGAAAAAAATTTTTGACGCCTTAAGGTCATGGCTAGTCATAAGGGAGCATTGCGACGGCGAAGAAGAGTGGAATGGAAAGATTTAGTCGGCTTTTAACATCGTTGTCTTGATAGCCGATGATGGTGAAGCGAGGCGAGTATGGAGGAGGGTCGGAATACAAGGGCGGGGGAAACGGGAGATACCTGAGAAAACCCGACGACCAGCAGCATCGTCCGGCATCGAGCTACCCCACCGGGAATCGAACCAGGTTCGCCTATGTGGGAGGATAGTAGCCTGACCCACTACACCACCGCGGCTTCTTCGACTGCAAAGGAAAATACGTTGCCATAAGCGAGTTTCGTTGGTGTTCTCTTCAGAATTTTGAGCAGTGACTGTACGGTCAATATACAAATGAATGTGATTTTATTATTTTAATGTGAATCACAAAGCGGGACGTCGCCACATCCTGAAATTTAATTTCGTCTAACCGAAGGGTTGCTTTCCAGTAAGAGTTAATACTACTATACGGAAGGACGCATGGGTTTTAACCGAAATACCTGTGAAGTTCCTTTGTGGCTTTTTCATTGTCATGCGTCCCAATTAGAAGACTAAAAATAAGGGTATTATTTGTCGGCGTTTTCAGGCCTACTCCATTCATCACGAGGTTGGGCATTATGTGGGCAATCAGAATAGTGGATTGTACCAGTTCTATAAAGCGCCACGCGGGTATGCATTTTATGATAAACAGTCTTTGTGCCGGAGAAACAATTGGCGATACGGGCGCCCGGCTACGAGGGGGAGGGAGCAGGCAAATAGCGGAACGAGAATGGAACGCGTTCGATTATGGGCGCCAAGAGGATTACGGCAGTGAATTTCAAATGCGGGGATTTCTGCGGCGTATACGAGTCAAAATTATGTTCTCGGAGAAAGTAAAACTCAGTTGCATGTGCACGGGTTATGATGAAACAATTGCATAGGTATAGTCCATCCATGAAGCCCTGCTTAAGTTCTACTTTCAGGGTATCCCTCCGCCTCATGTAAAAAAAAACTTAACCAAGTCTATAAAATTATACCAAAGGGCCCACGCACCGCATTCGTGCGCACTCAGTTTAATGATATTTCGCATGAGAACTATTTCTTACTAGGCATTGCTAACACACACATTTTCTGTCCGGCTTTATTAATATTAATTATAAATTAGATATAATGTATTTATAAAATGTAACTAAATGTTCAATTTAAGGAAAAACAAGATACTTTGATTCTAACGGAAATATAAAACGCTTGTGATACATGCCATATTAAGGAAACAACCAAACACGTCATAAATGTGATGATTTTTTCAAAGGTTTGATTCAAAAAGTGTGAAGAAACCACGAATAGACTATAAATAACTTACCGGAGCGATCGTTAAAACAAATGAAATATGTTAATAATGTCACCGTGAGACCGCTATAACAAAGAAGCAAAACATATTGCTAATACTAAGACTATAAGAGTCCTGATAAAAACTTCATGGTCATTCAGAATTATATTGCTAACTTTAAAACTTAACTAAATCAACAGGCGTTGATAGTATGAGCGTCACTTAAACTGAAGGTCGTAATCTGGAAGGTATAAAACATTGAGAAACGATTTGAGTAGGGGAGCGACGGCTACATTTATTATGTATTCGCATCGGCGTCTAATAGAAAAATAATTAAAATCAAGCGCAAGTAGCTTTTGTAGACAACCAACAACAAAATCGGAATTCCGGAGGTAGAAATCACACTCTAATTGCACATAAACAGGAAATATTGTGGCATTTCGGAGACAGAGAATCGCGTACTGTTCTGCCGAAACGACGTTTACATTTGTTTAGCTAACCTCCTTCCAGAAAAATTTTCTGAATCTTGATGTATTGGCCTTTTGAATCACCTGAGAAGCTATTAAGAGGCGGGAATTGAAGTAACTCTGAAGATATCGTAAACGAAAGCATAAAAAAACAAACGCGTTGAAAACTTTGATAGCCTTGGGATATGAAGCGAGGGACTTCGCGCAATAACTTGCTACACGTAATAAACAGTGAATTCAAATCAGCCGTGACTCGTTGCAAGGTGAATAATCTTGTGAGTATACGGAGGTAAAGACGAAGGCCCGTTAAGAGAAGCAGTTATTTCTGGTTCAAACATTTCTGTTTGCAAGCGACTGCGTTAGCGGAGGCCACCACTAACGCTTCACTGTTGAATCTTCAAATTCCGAGTTTGAGTCAAAGGATAAGCTATAGATGTTTCAATCTCATAAGCCTCATACCTCTTACACATTGCAAAACCGCTTTCTTTTGGAACACGTGATTTGTTATCGCAGAAAAAAGTGATTTAAATGTAAACCACAGTAACGACTATGAGCTTGCATTGTCGTTACGATAATTCAGCAGACGTCTTTTTGGCGATGTCAGTTACGCTGTCAAGAAAATTTGTGCTCTGAAAAACAACCTTGATTAGTAAATAAGATAGAAGTAAAAAACATTTCAAAATTATATTCAATAATCAAAAGTACCAGGACGACTCCAAAACTCAAACGCGTAATCTCCGTATTAACTATCCTAACGCCCTTCACGATACTACCTACCGCCACGTCTTGTTGTGTTCAGGCCAAATGTGAAAGGTAGGTTGTGTAATGTAGTAACGTGGGTCAGAATTTAATGTCACCTCTTGCGGATAATCGAGGTTAGTGATTTGGAGCATACTGTACTTCAGAGTCGCATTAAACGTCTGCAGTAGGACTGTACTTGCTCAGTTGCAGTTTAGTACCTGCAGAATATATTGGTTTATGAATGTTTGCGGCTGGAAATATTTACGTACTGAAAACTACAACGCAATATAGAAAACTTTTAATATCGCCAAACCGTTCCTTTTAATGCTAGGTAATTTTTATTTTCTGTGAACAAAAGCACTTCGAATAATGTATATTTCTTGGCTATACTGTAAAGTAATATTGCTATAAAACAAAAATATACAAAGAAAACATATATTAACCGCAAACCTATATTTATTTACCCTTACATTAAAATTAATGTATTGTTTTTTTAAGAGAGTCTGAAATAAATGGTTTTCTTTGCCGTACAGAAAACATTGGAATTTTTTTAGAGTGAAGTAGAAAGACGGTCGGAGACGATGGTTTATCGTGGGGAAAGCCTACTGTCTCCTGCACTGAGAAAAATAAGTTTTGTTTTATCAAATAAAAGTTTTTATGGTGCAACCAAATTAANTTGCTAGGTAATTTTTATTTTCTGTGAACAAAAGCACTTCGAATAATGTATATTTCTTGGCTATACTGTAAAGTAATATTGCTATAAAACATAAATATACAAAGAAAACATATATTAACCGCAAACCTATATTTATTTACCCTTACATTAAAATTAATGTATTGTTTTTTTAAGAGAGTCTGAAATAAATGGTTTTCTTTGCCGTACAGAAAACATTGGAATTTTCTTAGAGTGAAGTAGAAAGACGGTCGGAGACGATGGTTTATCGTGGGGGAAGCCTACTGTCTCCTGCACTGAGAAAAATAAGTTTTGTTTTATCAAATAAAAGTTTTTATGGTGCAACCAAATTAATTGTTTTATAGGGGCAATAAAATATTTTGTTGTCGAAACATAATAACTTTGTTGTTCATGTTTGGTTGCCCCAAAATGTATGATTTGGTTGGTGGTGCAACTAAAAATTTGTTTAGCTCTACGTACATTAAACAGTTTTTGTTATTACAAAAAAAAAATCGAGAGCCCGACCGAGATTCGAACACAGGTCGTTTGCAACCGAGCACTACGCGCGAGCAACCTCTGCTAAGGGCTTACTTACGTAATACGAATGTTTTCAATAAATTTATTTCAAATACCAGACAACGTGCGTTAATAAAATTTTCAAGTTTTACTTTTGAGTTTCCTTTTGAACGTGTTTCATTAGTATTTGTATAGCATTATTAAGCATCATTAATTGAACTATAAAAAAAATTAAAGTCATAAAAATTATAAACAAACTCTCGAACTGTATTTTTGAACGAAGGCAATCCAATAAGTGCTAAAGAAATAAATACAGTTGATTCAACTAAATAATATTTTGTTGAAAGCCTAATTTTTTTTATAGCTCTACACAGAGATTTTGTTTATTAAAGGGTGTATTTTGCTACACGAACAAATTAATTTTGTTGCTTTTCAAGTTTTGTTTAGTCGACAAAATATTTATTTTGTACAATTAAATATATTTTATGGGCCTATAATAACAAGTATTAAGTTGTATGGAACAAATTTTATTCTCAGTGTGTGTTGCAGTGCACTGCGTACTTGTCACAAAATTTTCTTTTGTCGAGAGTATGTAGAGGGCTGAGAAGTCTAGCACGGTGTCCTTTTATAACGTGAAATGTTAAGTATTTACCGATTATACGTCTAGAAGCTTATTCTAGTCATCTTAAGGGGAATCTAAAGAAAACAAATTTAAAGTCCTCAAGGTCACGTTTGGCCATAAGGAAGCATTGCGACGGCGAAGAAGAGTGGAATGGAAAGGTTTTAGTCTGCTTTTAACATCGTTGTCTTGATAGCCGATCATGGTGAAGCGAGGTGAGTATGGAGCTGCGCCGGAATGCAAGGGCGGGGCAAACGGGAGATCCCTGAGGAAATCCGATGACCAGCAGCATCGTCTGGCATCGAGCGACCCCACCGGGAATCGAACCAGGTTCGCCTGTGTGGGAGGAGAGTTGTCTGGCCACTACACCACCGTGGCTTCTTCGGCTGCAAAGGAAAATACTTTGCCTTAAACGAGTTTCGTTTGTGTTCTCTTCAGAATTTTGAGCAGTGACTGTACGGTCAATATACAAATGAATGCGATTTTATTATTTTAATACGAATCACAAAGCGGGACGTCGCCACATCCTGAAATTTAATTTCGTCTAACCGAAGGGTTGCTTTCCAGTAAGAGT
>NQII01020582.1:0-11014 GCA_002778355.1 Clitarchus hookeri
ATTTTATGTATCATTGGATACGTAATGTAATGTTTTTTTGGTGATTTGGATACGTTATACGAAATAATCACCGATGAATCTTCTTGCCATGGCCAACAACACCCTAACTATTTTCCCACTGCCAGAGGAAGTTGTCCAATTCATAATCCAAATGAAACACATTATCATTATTGCCATTGGAATGTACATTAATTGGAAGTTTGTAGGACAAAGAGCAGTTATTATGAACACGAAGAGACTATACACAGTCTTGAAGTATGAAACTACGTTCTGTATAACTGGGCTGCGAAGGCGAGACCTAGACAAGAGTTGCAGTGTCCATCCAGGCAGCGGGATGACGGAGGTTGTTTCCACGAGTACCAGAGTGTTATCCGCTGATGTACCTGGATTATAGGCAAGCTAGTCCCTGATCAAGTTAAAGAATAATTTCATGAACACTTCATGCGCTGACTGCAAAATGAATCTAAGCCTATTTTCGCTTAATAACATCTGCTCACCGTTCTAGTGTGATAGTTACACGTTAATCTACAAACACTTACAGCTCGTACCATTGTGCCTAGGCCAGCTTATCTTAAAAACAGCTTAAGCAATAATAAATATAATTATATTTAATTGCACTGTATTAAGAAGCACACTGGCACTGTTATTCGACTATAATAATTTTAAAAAATCATATCTTAACTCTGAGGATATACGTCATTGGGTTTTCTCTGTACTTATAATTCGCATTTTTAATTCCCTAGAGCACCAACCTGCATTCTAAGAACAACACATATTCCCGCAATTTTTTTTTTTTGTGTATATCCTGTAAAATATGTTGCAACAATCGCCAGCTGCTGTAGTCTCCGCATGGAAAATTTGTTTCCCAGGTTACAGATGTGAATAGCTACCAGATTGTCAATGTATTTAATTAACTCATTCTTATATTATTAGAATGCTCCCCTTCCAAGAATTTTGTATTGCAGAAAGAAGGGGTAATCAATTCTAGGCACGCAAATCATTCGCCTTATTTGTACAAGTTCTGAAACTTGTTTTCGAATCACCATGTCCAAGCAATCATAACACCACAGTGAGTAGGTAAGTTCTAGTAATTTAATCCTAGCGAATATGTTAGTGGCTGAGTTTCCTTTGTCATTTATTTCTAACAATTATATTTATGTTAAGAAGGAATATAATTTATGTGGACTTTTGCAAGTTTAATGATGCGTTTCATAGCTAAATAAATTCTGAAAAATAAGTTATTATTTGTAAATGCTATGATGAGAATAACAAAAGAATACAATTAATAGACTATTCTTTGTATTTATTTAAATGAAGCTATTTTTTTAAAAATATAATTTAAAGTGGACATTTTCGAAATATTCCACATTCTTAATACGTGTTAAATAAAGGAAAAAAATTCATTCACAAATATGTTAAAATTGTAACAATCTTATTACCCATGAAGCTAGAGGTCAATAGTAAATAAACACGGAGAAGTAATGAAGAGAAAATGTTTTATGTAGGCAATCGTTCTTTCACCTACTTGCTAATAGAAGCAGAAAAAGAACAGACGATATGTCATTACAAGCGCGTTGCGATTAACGTTTGGGATAACTTGGGTTCGTTTCCTGACCGGATATTCTGATTTTGGTTTAACATTGTGATATAAACACATTACGACGGTCAACTGCGCACGAAGAACATCCTCTTTAAGGACTTCTTCAGCGTAAGACTACCATTGCCATCAGAATTCATAGCACGTAAGCGATACCTGAACCTCACGTTATTGCACGTTAGGCATCAAAACAGGCGTGAGTAAACTGCAGGATTCTCCTACACTGCGAGACTTATGCAAGTTTGAAGCCTTCCTGGGGTAAGTAGGCTTTTAGAGAGGGCACTGTGACAGAAGGTCAAAACTACTGTGCCCTCACTTGCCCTACTTAAGAACGATGCTGAATGGTGTTGGTCTCCAGAGTGTGATACTGCATTTCGTGTGTTAAAGAGCTGGTATGTACACTGAGGTGACAAAAGTCGTAAGATAGCAATATGATAATATACAGATGGCAGTAGAATCGCGTACAAAATGTATAAATGAGCAGCGCATAGGTTGGGCTTTCATTTGTAGTCAAGTGATTCATGTGAAAAGGTTTCTGACGTGATTATGGCCGCACGAAGGGAATTAACAGACTTTGAACGCGGAATGGTAGTTGGAGCTCGACGCATGGGACATTGTATTTCGGAAATGATTGGGGAATTCAACATTGCGAGATCCACAGTGTCAAGTTTATGACGAGAATACCTAATTTCAGGCATAACCTCCCGCCATGGACAACGCAGTGGCCGACCGCCTGCACTTAATGACCGAGACCAACGACGTGTGCGCAGAATTGTCAGTGTTAACAGACAAGCAACACTGCGTGAAATAACGCAGGAATCAATGTCGGACGTAAGACGGACGTGTCCGTTAGGACAGTGCGGCGAAATTTGTCTTTAATGGGCTATTCCAGCAGAATACCGACTCGAGTGCCTTTACTAACAGCACGACATCGCCTACAACGCCTCTCCTGGGCTCGTGATCATATCGTTTGGACCCTAGACGACTGGAAATCCGTGGCTTGGTAAGATGAATCCCGATTTCAGATGGTAAGAGCTAACGGTAGGGTTCGAGTGTGGCGCAGACCCCACAAATCCATGGACCCAAGTTGTCAACAATGAACTGTGCAAGCTGGTGGTGGCTCCATAATGGTGTGGGCTGTTTTTACATGGAATGGACTAGGTCCTCTGGTCCAACTGAACCGATCATTGACTGGANTCTGGTCCAACTGATCCTATCATTGACTGGAAAGGGTTATGTTCAGCTATTTGGAGATGACTTGCATCCATTCATGGACATCATGTACCCAAACAACGATGGACTTTTCAAAGTTTTTAAGTATGACAATTCGCCATGTTACAGAGTCACAATTGTTCGCGATTTATTTTAAGAACTTTCTGGACAATTCCAGCGAATTATTTGGCTACCAAGATCACCCGACATGAATCCCATCGAACATTTATGGGACATCGTCAAGAGGTCAGTTCGTGCACAGAATCCTGCACAGGCAAGACTTTCGCAATTATGGGCGTATATGGATGCAGCATAGCTCAATATTTCTGCAAACGACTTGTAGAGTCCATGCCACGTCGAGTTGCTGCACTTCGCCGGGAAAAAGGAGGTCCGACACGATATTAGAAGGTATCTCATGTCTTTTGTCGCCTCAGTGTAGAAGAGCGAGTACTTCACCATCCAGTCCGAGGTCACCGTTATCATTTGTCTACATATGCGTCTGATTTCGCTGTTTAAGCAAGAGACGCACAGTTGTAGGAAGCCGATGGAGAGTCGATTGTTGCCGTTGTTAGCCTCACTCATCACTATTAAGGAGTGTTCCACCAATTTGGTGACGGCATTATGGGCAATTGGCTCACTGCTTAAATGTCGCTTGTTGAATCCCGCAGTCGAAGAATGGTAGTTACACTATCCCGCCAGGAAAATTACTTCCACCTGTCATATTTCGATGGCATGGAAGGAACGTGCTAAAAATTAAACCGATCACACTTTCGCCAACGTAATCTTGCTTCTGAATCCTTCTGCGTATTCCTTCAGTCTGTTCTTTCTGCGTATACACACTGTTAGCTGTAACCATTTACGCTGTCTACGTTTTTCTTCAAGTTTAATTCTTGTTGTTTATTCCTATTATAATTTATGTTTGATAGGTGATGTTTTTTCATTTGTCTCTTTGGCTTATATTTTTTCAAAACCTCTTTTCAGTTTGGTCTTCCGTAATGAGATTTCCATTACAAATGTGTCAGAAGGAAAATTTTATACAGTAAGGGAAAAATTATTGATCACTGTAATTTAAACTGAAACCTAGCGCGCCACTTAAAATTAATCCTCCTTTTCTTTCTCCACAAAAATCTACTGTAATATTAAAAAATCTGAAAACTCAGACGCGGATGGAAATAGCATTTTTTTTTCGCAATTAACAGTTTTTAAAGAATCTGCAAAGATTACTTTTGAATTATTACCCATAAGATATTAACACATTTTTAAGTTTATTTTACATTTCCACTGACTTGGCATTATGAAAAAAATAGCAAAATATTTTCCTTACTTTGTGCAAAATAAATTACGGATTATACCTAAACAGTATCAATATAAGCAATTCTCCTAACAATATATTAGAAATGAAAGATAGTTGTAGTAAACATCATGGTTAAATAAGCGAAACTCAAAATATGACTGTAACCTAGACAAATCACTGAGAACAAATGTTCCTACAATATATAAAACAACTACATCTGAGAACAAGATGTGTTTATTTAGAGAGGTCTGAGGAAAACTTTTGTAAGGAACTTTCCAGACAGGAGGAAGACAAACACTAGAAACATCAAGCAGTATATTATTAATCTGTTTATTTTATTTTTCGAGCAGTTATAAGTCCCACTCATGCAGGTCTAACTGGTCAACTACACGTGACAAACTGCAGTACTAAACAATACAGAGATATTAAAATCTATAAGTTACATTTGATTACATTTGCACTTACATAGGGAAAAGTTTGAAACTANGACATCGTGTAACTACTTTGGAAATATCTAATAAAGCCTACTCACATTGAGGGCAATAGCCAGTCTTTAGTACTTTCGTTGTTCTAACACAGACTCCTCAGAATAATAAAACGGCTGTCTAAATATGTTACTTTTTTTTTTTAAATAAGGGTTGTAATTTTTGTATAGGGGACTAATATTTGAAATTATCTCCATTATATTATCTGCACTTTGTTGATTAAATTGAGCGCCTCTTTTGCTCAGTGGTAGAGCACTGGTCTAGTAAACCAGGGGTCGTGAGTTCGACTCTCACTGGAGGCATTTACAAAAGAACGCATAGATCAGTAAATTCTTAGTGCTTTCGTATTTTTCGGCAAATTAAAATAGCAGAATGCTGAATAGTTCCAGATCGGTTAAGGTTTCATTTAATAATGACACCTTGTCAACAAGTTTGAATGAAATTCCCCATGAATAAATACTTTACACATAATCAATAAAATTATGGCTTTGTTTCATACATTTTTGTGCGTGTAGTACAACACGCGACTATTTCGAAGATAATCGTTTGTGTCACACAGACCAATTCGTACTTCCCAAAATAGATATTATTTACCACAAGTATACACTTTTTCTTTTAAGTTTTGGACAAATCCTACTAATCCAAGAATTAGGAATAAAAAAAACAAGTCTAACAAAAAACTATTGACCATTTATTTTTAAGTGAGTTTAATTTTCAATATTTAGCATGTAAGAATGGTTATGCTTATTAAAGGGAATGATTGTTTCTGCATAAATTCACTCTGTTACTATTTAATTTAATTATTTAGGCAGTTTTCGTTTAACGTACTGTTTATTGAAACAATGCAATCATCGGATAAAAAAATGTTAAATACGTAGGTGGTATGCATCAATTTTATTTCATGTAATTCTCTCAGCGTAAGTAAGATTAATTTAAGATAAAATGTCCTTTAAAAAAACGGTTTAAGCAATTGCATACATATCACGCGTTTTGGTTGTTTCTTATTCGAAGGACTCCAAAAACCATCCTTTGTGATTTTGACAGACGTATTATTTTAGATAAAACCCACAGACATTTTTTAATGTCAGATCGCAGCAATAATCTTCACTTAGTAGTGAAGATTATAGTATGAAACTTCTTTGAACAAACAGGAAAATTCTACCTCACGATAGCAGAACAGAGCAATGTAACGAAAAACTACGTCAATTTAAATCACACATGTAATTGGAAAAGAGTGCGCTTATATTTTAAACTATGATAAATAATTACAAAATACATTAAACAATTGTGCTTTTTGAATTTGAGTAAAATTGTATTTCCTTCTAATGTCATGTTCCGAATTTGGTATAATCATAAGTGTGTGTGCGTGAGACAGAGAGAGAGAGACAGTAAGAGAGAGAGTATATGTTAGAGAGAGATAGAGTAGTAGTTTTGGTTTAGGTGTTTTGATATATTTCAATTTTCTCCAGAGATGAATTGAAACTACTCCATAGGCTCTTTAATTACAATATTAAATTACCCTCTTAAACATAAAATGAAGTGTTTCCTAATAATAGTGTCACGTTAAAAGTAATTAACGAACATTTTTAATAACAATAAATACTATAAAATAGCGAAACAAACATTATACTTACAAATGTATGCACACAATTATGGTATTATTTTTATCAATTTAGTGCAGTCAGAGTTTTGGAAAATATTTCAAACGCTAGCACTAACGAAGTGTACGGCATAAAGTAACACTCCCAAAAATTGATTTCAATTATTATAATTGTACTTTTATTAAAATATAAAATATTTTGCAAAATAATTAACTTTGTAAGACACTCCAAAAAACTATTTGTGTTTGTATACGATATTGTAATATATATAACCAATGTGCTCACTACGCGATGTCTGAAACGCAACAACCGAATGTTAAAAAATATACCACATATGGTATATTATTACAAAATAACTTCAAACAAAATTTATGATTGTCTACATTGGTTATGTTGACGACACCAGCTTACAGTTATAAATTTAATTTAAAAAAGTGTTTGGCTTATCTAATACAGAATGACAAAAAAAACGAATAACATGTATACTATTTTAGACGCCGAAGTAAAGAAATAAACGTAATAGAATCACTGGGTTATTAATTTATTTTTTTTAACTCGTTTTTGTCTTAGGTGTTTCAATTGGCAACTTCGCATAGTTAATATTTCAGAGGACTGCTGCTGGTTGCTGCTAGAACCGCGGTTACTGACCTTCTTCACTAGTGGCTGTTGCTTAAATTCCAGAATGCTGTCTGTCATTGGCTTAATCAATCTATTAACGATTGTTCCACTAATTTGGTGTAGACATTATGGGTGATTGGCTCACTGCTTAAATGTCGCCGGTTGACTCATGCTGTCGAAGTTTGGTAGTTACCCTAGCTCGCCAGGAACATTATTTCATCTGTCATATTTCGATGGCATGGAAGGAACCTGCAAAAAACTTAAACAGGACACACTTTCGCCAAAGTAAGGTTGCTTCTGACTCCTGTGTATTCCTTCAGTCTGTTCTCTCTGCGTATACTCATTGTTAGCAGTAACCATTTACGTGGTCTACGTTATACTTTAATTCCACTTATTGCTGTTTATTCCTATTATAATTTACCTTTGATTGGTAATGTATTCATTTGTCTTCTTTGGCTTTTATTTTTTGAAAACCTCTTATCAGTTTGCTCTTCTGTAATGAGATTTCCATTGCAAATGTGTCAGAAGGTCAATTTTAAAAAGTAAAGGAAAAATTATTGATCGCTGTAATTTAAGCTGAAAAAAACGCACCACTTAATCTTTGAAACGTGAGAAGTTCATTGGGTAAGAATTGCGCTGTATTCACACCCTGAGAAATATCCTCGGGGGAAGTCCCTAGTTATAAGGATACGCGGGGAAGAACCGAATTCGAGTGAAAGAGGGAACGTCCCGATAAATAGCTGCTATAAGCCCTCGGCGAAAGAATCAAGGGAACCCCCTTACGAGATTAGTGCAGGCACAGCTCCCAGGAACCCCCGAGGCGCTTGCCGCACCCCTCCCTCCATCATAGTACGAGCGCATGTGCACGAGACCCTAAATCCTACACAATAAACGCGCAAGGTACAGGCGGTGATTCCCAATTTCTCTCGAGACAAACTGCTGCCAGCCAACTTGAATATAGCAGGAGATGGGTTAAATTCGGGTGGAGCGAAGAAACGAGTCAGTTGTTCGCAGTCAGTTGTTCAACGGAGACGGGAGTTCGGCGGTACAGCCGCGAGACGAGATAGATGCAGTCGAAACGGTAGGCGAATCAGAAACGGGAGTAATCTGTCGTGTGACGAGAACCGTGCCGAGAATATGAGTAGATTTCCGGAGACGCGTGGCAGCCCCAGTACGGGAGGCACCATTCCCCGAGAAAACCTAGTCGGGCGCCGTATGGCGAAGAGGCGAGCATTCAGTCAGTCGGTGTGTCAATAGTGACGTCACCGATGAGAGAACCCATGAATAGCCGAAACTTCATGCATAAATTCCCGAGACAAACCCAGTAAAAGTACCGAGAACTTATGAGTTCATTTTCCGAAAATGTAGTGGCAGTTTCCGTGGTGAGGGGTGTAGAAACACGAGCCGGAAGCTGGAGTAGTAGGATGCACTCTAAAACCAGGAATGCCAGCCGGGGTCGCAGGGAAATTACAAGTCACGGGAAACAAATACAGGATTTCAGAGATAAACAGTCCAAGCCGCAGGAAAGAGCCAACTTAGTACAGCATGCCAACGAGAGCAAGCCCGAGGGACTAAGAAATAGGGCCATCCAACTCACCAGACCTAGCTACCAACGAAGAACACTTACTAAAAGCCGCAGTCAGAGATAAGTAGAGAAGCGTCTCCCTTCAACAACCTTCCCCAACGCATTATATTCAGCCCACCAACCCTTTAGGCTTAGGACTTGCAGGGGGTATCAGTCTCGCCAGTGTGTATAAATACCTATGTGACTTTCTGATAAATAAAATACTGGTGTGTTCAAATACGGAAATTACTAGTATTTTTTTACCCCTAACGCAACCACCACAGATGTTCAATGTCTGCACCAAATAATTTAACTATATAAGCTACTGGCTGCTAGCCTCTATATCTACGGTGGCCTAGTAGCAGCAACTTCATCCTTTTCTTCTTTTCCCACAAAATCTGCTGTAATATTAAANAGCGACATCTTCATCCTTTTCTTCTTTTCCCACAAAAATCTGCTGTAATATTAAAAAATCTGAAGACTCAGACGCGGATGGAAATATAATTTTTTTTAAGAAAACAACAGTTTTTAAAGAATCTTCAAAGAATAATTTCGAGTTATAATATATGTGATGTCAACTTATTTTTACCTTTATTGAACATTTTCACTAAAATGGTACTATGAAAAAACCACTAAATATTTTCCTTACCTTGTGCAAAATAAAAATCCGGATTATACCAAAACAGTACCAATATAAGTAATTAACATAATAATTCATTAGAAATAAAAGATAAACATCCTGGTTAAAGGAGCGAAACTCAAACTATGACAGTAACCTAGACAAATCACTGAGAACAAATGTTCCTACAATATATAAAACAACAACAACTGAGAACAAGATGTGTATATTTAGAGAGGTCTGAGAAAAACGTTTGATAGGAAGTTTCCAGACAGAAGGAAGACAAACACTAGAAACATCAAGCAGTATATTATTAATCAGTTTATTTTATTTTTCGAGCAGTTATTAGTCCCACTCATGCAGGTCTAACTGGTCAACTTCACGTGTCAAACTGCANGTTTATTTTATTTTTCGAGCAGTTATTAGTCCCACTCATGCAGGTCTAACTGGTCAACTTCACGTGTCAAACTGCAGTACTAAACAATACAGAGATACTAAAATCTATAAGTTACATTTAATTACAAGTGCACTTGTATGGGGAAAAGTTGAAAAAAGATATCGTGTAACCACTTTGTAAATATCTAATAAAGCCTACTCACATTGAGGGCAATAGCTAGTCTTTAGTAATTTAGTTGTTCTAACCAAGACTCCTCGGAATAATAAAACGGCTGTCTGGAGCTTTTACTTTATTTTAAATATATTGGTGTTATAATTTTTGTATAGATGACAAAAATCTGAAATTATCGCTATTATATTACGTGCACTTTTTTTATTAAACAACCGCCTCCTTAGCTCAGAGGTAGAGCACTGGTCTTGTAAACCAGGGGTCGTGAGTTCGATTCTCACAGGAGGCATATACAAAAGAATGCATTCTTCTGTAACTTCTTAGAGCTTTCGTATTTTGGGCAGATTTAAAATAACAGTATGTTGAACAGTTCGAGAATGTTTAAGGTTTTGTTTAACAACGATACCTTGTCAACCGGTTTGCATGAAATTAACCTTAAATAAATAAATACTTTACCCAAAATGTATTAAATTTTGGCTTTGTTTCATTCATTTTTGTGTGTGTAGTACAACACTCGAGTATTTCGANTTTACCCAAAATGTATTAAATTTTGGCTTTGTTTCATTCATTTTTGTGTGTGTAGTACAACACTCGAGTATTTCGTAGCCCAATACGTTTTCCCCAAAAATAGATATTATATATTACAGTAAGTTTACACTTTTTCTATTAAATTTTGAAAAAACATAATAATCCAAGAATTAAGAAATAAAAAAAAATCTGCACAAACCTTAAAAGCATTTTTTTTAGTAGGGTAATGTTTCTTTATAATTTAAAACCTTTAAAAATTTTAAGTCAGTTTCATTTTCAATATTTTGTATGTTTTGTATGCTTATAAAAGAAATGATTTTTTCTGCATAAATTTACTGTCTTGCAATTTCACTGAATTATTTCGTCAGTTTAAGTTAAACGTACTATATACACAATCAATGGCAATCATCAGGTAAAAGAATTTTAATTACATATGAAATATGCATCGATTTTATTTTATGTAATGCTCTCAGCGTAAGTGAGATTATTTTAAGATAAAATGTCCTTCCAAAAAACCGGTTAAGCAATTGCATACATATCAAGTGTTTGGTGGTTTCTTATTCGAAGGACTCCAAAAACAACAATTTTTCCATTTGGCAGAGGCATTAATTTAAATGAATCCCACAGACATTTTTTAAAGTCAGATCGCAGCATTAATATTGATTAGTAATTGTAGGAAAATTATTTTGACCAAGAGGAAAATTCTTCCTTACGATAGCAATTTTTTATATCAAAAATGTAATTGGAAAAGAGTGCGATAACATTTTGATCTATGGTAAATAATTACAAAAAATATTAAATAACTGAACTTTTCCAATGTGACTAAAATAGTATTTCCTTCTAATGTCATGTTCCGAATTTGGTAAGGGTAGCAGAAAAAGGACAAACGACATTTCATTACAAACACGTTGCCTCCTGTGAGAATCGAACT